>VURO01049666.1:8470-24563 GCA_015108175.1 Pelvicachromis taeniatus | reverse complement strand
CCGGAATATAAGACGCACCCAATTTTAAAGGAGGAAAATCTAGAAAAAAAAGATTCGTAACCAAATACTGTAGTAAAATATTTTATATCAACTGTATAAAGTTAACAGCAGTTTAAGAACAATTTTATATCAACCATGTAACATATTAAGAACTATCTTTACTCTCATTAACAGTCAGTAAACAGTGAAAGTAACAAAAATAAGGCTGTAATGTTTTTATTCGAACCCCAAGAAGTCCGCCTGAACACTTTCTCACACACACACCATACACGCTGCATGTGATCTATCCAGAAGCAACAGTATGATGTAGGGAGGGCAGTGTGTCTTCTCCCTGTGATTCGGGGGCGGAGCTTTGGCGGATCAATTCTTCTGCCCAATCATCCAATCAAGTAGGAGCGGGTCGGAGCAGAGCACGAACAGCACGTAGTAAACATTGGCCGGAGGAGTCGGAACGTATGGAGCAGGAGGTGCAGACATGTGGACATTTCAGGGCAGCATAGATTGATACAGTGCCCGGGAGATATGCACAGAAATTGTGCCCACACTGACCAGCAAGAAGTGAGACTGCCCGGGGAGACATGAGGAGGCACAGCCCGCACTGATGGAGGGAAAGCTCAGCAGAGCGTTGACATGGTGCCCGGGCAGCACGTGGTTAGACTGTCGGGAGGGGGGACAAGGCGCGCTATAGGAGGGGGAGGGAAGCCCGAACACACACAGCCTTGCCGTGTCAGGAGGGTCAGAGAAGTCTCCACAGCCCGCAGTACATGCCACAGATCCAGCCTGCAGCACACACAGCATAAAGAGAGGACTGCGAGCAAGCAGCACACAAAGGAGGAGCAGTTTTAATGCAGGCAAAATGTGTATTTGTCGTATAAGACGCACCAACTTTTCTCCCCCAGTTTAGGGGAAGAAAAAGTGCGAAAAATACGGTACATATGGTGCCAGCAGAAAATTAGTAAATTTGTAGGCGACCTCAGATGGTCTACAGAGATTTTGAGTTGTATCACAAGTAATTGGAACCGTGATAACAGTTAGTTGTAGAGCACAATGGGTTCAGTGTATGTGTGTGTGTCTTGGGCAGCAGGTGTTTTCCTCCAGCTGTCATGAATCACCCTGTCCTCCTATTCCTCCTCTTCCTCCTCCACCTCTCCCCAGGCCACAGGAGGAGATGATACTCTAAAACCACCAGGATGCTGTTGCTATCAGCTTTCACCTCAGACGCTGCGCCAAAATGTCAGCACATCGATCTTGTTTCACATGTGGCCCTGCATTTCATGCATTTTTATTCCTACTGTGACAGCTTTGTTTTGGAAAGGGACTCGACCTCAGTACGGAGCATTTTAGTAGCTTTAAGCCAAAATATGAAAAACGTTTATTCCAACAGCCTCAAATTCAGCGCCGCATTTACTAGCGTTCACAGCAATTCACCGGCCCAGCTTGAAGTGATGAGGGAAAAATGGTTGTTGAGTCAAACAATTTTACTGCGAGTTCTTAAATTATGAGTTACGTGTGCCTTTGATTAATGCGGTGTTCAAGGAGTTACAGTACTGAGCAAAAGTCTTGCAACACCCTTTATTTCTTAGTATTTTGCCTCCAAGGATCCAGACTCTCTTGTAATCTTTTAAAGACGTCTTATAAAGCTACTTTACACTGACGTACGAATCATGGAAGAACAAAAAAGACACCTAATTTAAGAGCTGAACCAGAGTTCAGGCTATGTTGAAGAACAAATACGGTCATACCAATTAATGACTTTCATGTGTACTTTATTTCCATGTATGTTTACATGTTTCAATAAACTGCTGCATGCATTTCCCATTTCCCTAATGTCTTTAAGCCACACCTCAAAGAAACGATGTGTTTGCACAGTACCATGTTTGAAGAAACAAAAAGCACCTGTGAATTATGTATCAACACTAAATGATGTTGATACATAGTTTTTGTTATTGTCAGAAGTTATAAAGTATCAAGCGATATTGCTGTATTCTTTGATCTAAAGAAACCCTAAAGTAGTTAGGTACCTGGCAGCACAAATCAGATGTTCTTTAAAAGCAAGAGATAACTGGCCCATCATCTTCAGCTTGTTGTTCAGTCTAATACATTAGTTTTCATCACTCCATCCCTGCAGTCAGACGTAGCAAGGAAAAATGTCGGAGGTTTTCTCAATGCTCAAACAAGAAGCTGTGGGGAAAGACGCGGCTACTGAGACTATTCTGGCTCAGAAAATGGCTTGTTTTTTTAAAAATGCATTCTTTGAAGGGCCTTTTTCTTACTGGTGCATTGCGTAGTGGCATTTTTCCATGTTGTGGTTGATGCTGCACTTCACTCACAGGAAGAGGTTTGACACAAAATGAACTGTCAAGGACAACTTTGGTGTTCTTTTGAAGTTCAGCAATCTCATAGAAATGTCAAGAGTCACTTTGAAGAGTCACTGTAAAGGGTTAGAGAGGAATCTGCTGAGTACACTGAAGACTCTGACATCTACAGTGCAAAAGTGACTGAGAACATCTTAAACCACCCAGCTGCTCACCTAGGATCAGAGCAAAGCAGCCTCTGAGCCTGTTTCATAAAGTTACAGGAGCTGAACCTTGATATTAAAGGTTGCCGTCAGAATTTCTGCAACACTGCCAAAGTAGTTTTTGTGAGCTTTTGTGAGCTGAAGTTTTTTCCAATTAAAAAAACAACAACTTATTTTTGGCTCCACAGAGGGAAAAATCAGTGCTTTGTAATGATCCTTTTAACCATATATTTAGTTAAAAATGTTAAAGCAATCTACAGTAAACAAAGAGTAATACAAATAAAACTAAGAAACACATCTAACCCCTTGATCTTTGGACTCTTCAGACCCAACCCAAGTAAGTAGTACACACATTTGTCCTGTGTTATCAGTGTGCATAGCTGTGTTTTCACTTGACAGAGGTATGGTAATGGGAAGGCGCCGTTTGGCTATACTGGTGAAACACTAGTTATGGTGTTGTCACAACACACAACACAACAACCGCAAGCCAGATACAATTACAGCCTGTCACATACTCACTTTGTTTCATGAAGGTTTTCCTATATTAAGATATCATACATGACAATTAGTATGCAGTCAGCTGACCAATTGCAGCTGCTGTGGTCTGTGTGCAAAGTGCATAAATACATGCATGAGGAGGTCAGGTGAGTCTAAATCAAACACTTTATACAAAACTAATAAATGACACTGTATTTTAACACTGAGAGGTTTTCTCAAGTGCACAAAGAAGTCATAGCTGATGCTAGTCTTGTTTAAGATGAAGTCACAGTATTCTTACTTCAATTATCAAAGAGAGGAGAGGAATAACATTTTGTGGCGGGGCGGGGCGTGGTCTGCAGTGCCGCTGCAGGGGAGATGGATGCACCTGCACGGCACCTCGCCGGCTAAAAAGTCTGCGCTGACTGCTTAATGTTGTCGTTGTTGGCATGTGTCGGGCTGTGAGCTGGAAAGCTGCAACCGACTGTGTGCGTACAGCAACTGTTAGAAAAGTGTGGAACAAAATATGATGAAAAGCATGCAAACATCATCGGGTCTGCCGTGGTATTGTTACATCGGAGAAAAAAAGAGAAAAATACAAAAGTACTTATATAGTGGTTTTCTACTCTAGCTAACTAATCAAAGTGTTTTACACTGCAGGACACATTCACCCATTAACACACACATTCATACATTGCTTTCAAGGTGCTGTCAAACTATAATACACACACCCTGACGGATACACTGCGGACACTTTGGCATTCAGGATCTTGTCCAGAGACACTTCAACGCACCGACCCACGGGAGCCGGGGATTACACTACTGACCTTATGACTGACGATCGAAAGAAGCTCATGAGCTACAACCATCCCACCTAACGAGAGTATATCTTAAAAACAAGTGATCTTAACCATACAATGAACCTGGAAATAATCTGCATTTATCTACGACTCTGGGGTAGAGGAGTGGAAATGTCTGTTAGTGACTTAACACTGCAATATTTTGCATTTGTATATTTGACATTTTTTCATGCCTTGAACTTTTTCCGCACTTCATAAACACAAGTCATCTAATTTATCATTTCTCTGACTTATAAAACGTAAATACATTTGATCTTCAAGAGCAGCTGTGTCGCTGAGCAGCTCTATAGGGTAGAGAAGAATCATTCAACCTGACTGAATAGGGCTTTTGAAGACCACGGTGATTAGAAATTAGGTTTCCTATTTATACCATAATGATCTGTATGCTAGAGTTGAGTAACGTAAAGTAGTTCAAGGAAAAAGACTTGAAGCCTGGACTAAAACTGACATCATATTGTGCTTAAATTAAAACTCCCTCATTCAGCATCTAAAAGCCTTGAGTTAGACCTCCACACCAACATCACAGAGATGTTTTTCCTCTATAACATAACATTTAAGGCTCTTCTGTTGTATAGCTCAGAATGTCGAGTAACAGGATGTAAAGACAAAAAGAAAGAGACATGCCAAAGACCCTGAGCCAGAATTACACCTGCTTCAGCTGAAAGGCGAACATGAAGAAGTTTCAAAACCAAACACGGCAAAAAGGATTTCGAAAGAACTTCAACCTCAGACTTGAGGAACAGAAGAATCGATATGAAAACGACCTTGTCCTTTGTGTAACTAAGAAAGAAAGAAAAAGATGCCCAGCAGTGTGCTCTTGTTGCATTCTGGGTAAAATTTGCAGCGACAAAGAACAAGAGGGTTTGCAATTTCTCCAGTGGAAAGCACATTTCCTGCTTCACCTACAGGATTGCCCAAAACAAAGGTGAAAGAAAGTTTCTGTATAGGCTCTAGTAAGAAAAATACTTCAACTTGTACTTCAGATAAGCATTTTGAAAAATGAGCTAAAACATTTTACTTTCTACATTTTTCAGCCTCTTCAACGTTAAAGGTAGAGCTAGGTTTTTGCTACATGACTAAAAAACATTGCTTCATAAGCTGGAATATGTTGCCTTTCAAACCGAGCAAGCATCTGGCATTCTGTTATAAGACTTTTATTTCGACAGGCCACAAAAATCCCATGAAAAGGCCAACCGTACTTCAGTTCAGTGAGGTTTGCTAGCATTGGTTTATGCACAGCACTTTAGTCACATTGAGGTCTGGACTTGTTGCCACAAAACCCTGATTCTTCTTTTCTGTTGCAGATTTTCTGGTGTGCTCAGGATCATCATCCTACTGCGTGGCTCAATTTGGGCCAAGCTTTAAATGTTGGACAGACGTCCTTACATTTGACTCTAGAATAATCTGACATACACAGTTCATGAATCACTCAATGACTGCAAGGTGCCCCGGTCCTGTGGCTGCAAATCATAACCCCTCCACCACCGTGCTTGACACTTGGTACCACGTGTTTGTATCCTGATATGCTGTGGCGCTGTGCATTGTTCCAGAAGTCTTGTGGTTTGCAAACCTAAACCATGTTGCCATGTTCTTTGTAAGGTAAAGAGTTTTCCCCAGGTAACCCTTCCAAACCACAGGTACTTCTTCAGTAAAAAGACTGAAGAACAGCACCTGGCTTCAACTTACCCTTTTAATTTATATTATTTTCTAATTTCTGGAAGAAGTAAAAGTGCACCTAGTTCACCTGAAAATAAATGACAAATGCAAAATAAAATTAAATTTTGAAGGATTTTTTATTCTTCTAATACCGTCCGTCCGTCCATCCATCCATCCATCCATCCATCCATCCATCCATCCATCCATCCATCCATCCATCCATCCATCCATCGACCCATTATTTTTCTTCTGCTTATCTTCATACACATCTCCTTCAAAATTCAATTGTAGTTTGTCTTTTACGTGTTCATTATTAAATCTGTACTCACTCTGTGTCGGTGATGACGTAGCCAAAGACATCATCATCTTTCTTTTTCTTGCTGGCTTTGACGTCCAACTGTAGCTCAGGAACGTGCATCGCCTTCTTGTGAGGTTCATCGTACACAAGAGAAGCAGGAGGGGGTGCCACCTCCTTGATCCAGCCTTCCACCTCCGACACCTCTTCTACAGACTGGGTGGTATCCTTCTTTTGCACTGCCACCCCTACTTCACTGGTCCGACTCTGGACGTTTTCCAGTCCCACCTGCTGGCCTCTGGGTATTTGATTGGCATCTTCAAAATGGTTTTTAGCTGGGGCAGGTCCGGCGAAGGAACTTTTGTCAAGGTAGGCGAGGAGCTTGGTAAAGAGGCTGCCACTCTCAGCCTGAAATAAGAGCCAAAGAAATATTGTGGGTAAATGGACTGGTTCTTATATGATGCTTTTCTACTCTAAATGAGCACTCTACACAACTTGCCTCCTTCACCTATTCACACAAACACTTTTTTTCTCCGATGTAAGTTCTTCTAACTACCCTTCACACACATTCATACCCTGATGGATGCATCGGAGAGCAACTTGGGGTTAATATCTTGCCCAAGGATATTTGGCATGCAGACTGGAGCAGACAGGGATCAAACCATCAACCTTTACAACTAGTAGGTGACCTACTCTACCACCTGACCTATGCACAGCCACCCCAAAACTAAGATTTCTCTATAGCAGGAATCTTCAACAGGTTTTTCCCCCACTGTAATGGGGATGGGGCGGGTCTGGACCAGCGCCGTTGACTGGCAGCAGGACCGAACGGGGTCTTGTCTACACCGGCTCACTTGTAACACCCTTACCCCCACCCCACTTGCTTGTTGTGTCTTTTGATGGTGTAGATGTGGAATTCATGTGCTTTATGTTGCTGAGGTGTTTTTTTTACTGTACTCAAACTGGGCATCTGCCCAATAGAGTCTTTTTTTTCTCTCCTCCTGATCCTTTCATATTGTGTACCTCACTTTTTCTACTAAACTACCTGTTCTGACCTGTCTCCCCAATGCGATGTTGTGTAATGTATGTGTGGTCTGGATAGGTCCAATTTCGCTGCAGGAAACTGTATTGACAAATAAAGCTTTCATCATCATCATCATCATCATCATCATCATCATCATCATCACTTGAACCCACAACCATTGAATTGCATCTGAAACAAACCAATAGAAGTCCAATGTTTTATCCATTACACCACAGAGCCTGGTGAGACAGTAGGGATCCAACTCTTAACTTTAACCAAATTATAATTATCTGATTTGACATGGAAAAAAAAATGAGCTCAATTTTAAGCTTTTAAAGCTTTCATAAACAGATGTTTGTATTTATTTATTCATTCTTTTAATATTTGTAAAATACTATACATTAGATCTGCCTACTTGCAGTGCTCTGATGAACAAAGAACAATCAAACAAAAAAAGATCAGCTCTTTGTACTATCTAAGCAAGGAATAATAAGGTACTTTACAAATGAACTTTGCACTTTTACCTATTTTCCACCAATGTGCCAGTTATGGAAAGGTGTCTATTGAGAGTCGGCCCATATTTCATCAGGACTTAAAACCAGTTAATACAGCGTGTCTCTAAAAGAACATGAGCTAATGTCTGTGGCAACCGTATCACAACAGAAAGAATCTGTGGGGTGCTTTTACTAATTAAGTTGCTGAACTTCTTGCAATAGACCTTTTTTTGTTTTGCTCTTGGTGGAAATTCATGCACTGCTCCCAACCAGTGCAATGATTTGCAAATCCCATAAACCTACGTTTTATTCACATTGGAACACAGAAAATGGATCAAATGTTTAAACTGAGAAAGTTAACAATTTTAAGGAAAAAAATCTGATGATAAATTTGATGGCAGCAGAATGTCTCAAAAAAGTAAGAACAGCACCATGTTTACCAATGTGCAGCATCCCTTCTTTTAAAAACAATCCGTAAACATCTGGGAAATAAGGAGACCAGCTGTTGGACTTGTGGGATACCTATCCCAGTAGTCCAACAGCTGGTCTCCTGGTCGCCTGCTATCTGATTCTTGTCTGATATAATATTCCGGCTGCTCAACAGTCCAGGATACTCTTTGTCATATTTTTCATTTCATTACAATTGCTTTCATTTGCTGGAAGATCTGAACTTAGGGACAGGCTAGATTTGCACCTGTAGTCTTCTAAAACTGTACAAATCCCTGGTAATCTATAATAATAGATGAAGAATATGATTTATCATATTCTTGCTGAAATACGCAAGGCCTTCCCTGAAAAATATGTCATCTGGATGGGAGCAATTGTTGCTCTAAAACCCATGTATACTATTCAGCACTGAAGGTGCCTTTCCAGATGTGCAAGCTGCTAATTTCATAAGCTCTAATGCACCCCCAAACCCCCAGGCATGGATTCATCCTACCCTGTGTCAATGATTCTGGCTGTTACTGGTGGTTTAATGCCATGGGAGTTATTTTCTTGGCGCATTTCGGGTTATTTAGTAATCACGTAGCATTGTTTATCCTACCTGATGGTTGCTTCCGGCAAGATAATGCACCATGTGACTCATCTCAAACTGATTTCTTGAAAATGAAAATCTGTAGCCAACAAATTTGCAGCAACTGTGTGCTGTAAGGTATACCTAATGAAGTGGCTGTTAAGTGTCTAATGAAACAATATTGAATCAAGTTCTATTTCTTTTAAACTAACTTGTGGGAGTTTTCCTGTTGCTGACATTAGTGTGTTGGCGATCTGCAGCTACAGGCATGAGGAAATAATTGCCTTGAATCAAAGAACAGCCACCCTGTCAGACTTATACTGAATAGGGTTTTAATATGCTATTATTCTTCTGGTCCTAGCTTCGGGGTAATTGCTCGTCTTGTCAAGAACCACATCTCGCTGCAGCAGCAATGCCATGTGAGCTAAAAACATAGTTTGTTCTGTCTCTGAGCACTTTGAAATATAATCTTCTTTGCAACTTCAAATTGTTTTTTGGGGCCAGCAAGATGCATCAGCCTGGAGGGAATTTTCAAGGAGCAGAAACAAAATAAGAAATGAGTACAAGAAATAAGCACAGATAAGACGTTGCTTCTATTCCAGCGTTGATGTCAGCAAATCGTGTCATAAAAGTATTTTTCGCTACAAAGACAAATAAAAAGTAGTAGAAAATGAAATTCAAATGACATATTACATTTTATTTGTAAAGTCAGACGTATGGACAAATGAATAACAGTCCCACAGTAATGAAATAGGTTTCTATCAAACACTGCGGCAGATAACTATTGATCTAAAGGTATTGCAGCATTTAGTTATGTGTCAGCATGTTATCTGACATAAAGGTCTGTGATACATAATGTCAATGTGGAATTTTTTCAATTTTTTCATCCTCTAAAAATGAAAATGATTCATTCCTTCATATGTATATATATGTATACATATATATACATATATGTATACATATGTATATACATATGTATGTATGCATATATATATAAAAGGCCATATATACATAAAAGGCCAAAAATGGAAGTGGTTTAAAAAAAAGAAGCAGATTTCGAAAAGTTAGGCTTTGGTTACTGTGGGCTCTTCCCACAGTAAGGGGGCTCTTCTGATTATTTTTCGTTAATTAGTGAACAAGTTAATTATTGTTAAATAATTGAGAAACACAAGCCAATTTGCTGCTCTCACTAATGACAGAACTTTTTGGGGCGACTACCGTATAACTTCCAATAGTAGCCCCGGCGTTTATTCAAAAAATCACACACACACACACACACACACACACACACACACACACACACACATATATATATATATATATATATATATATATACACATATGTATACATATATGTGTATCACAAAATGGTGATGGCCAACCAACCACACATAGTGGTGGTAGACAAACAGAAGAAAACGGCCGTAGTGATAGATGGGGAATAGAGAGGGGAATTTCAGTATATGAGACAGGACAGACAGAATAAATGTGTTTTTGTTCAGAAACACAAATCAGTGACTGTTTTACAAACTGCTGACAACCTGTTGTTATGGCTGTAGTCACATGTCTGGACAACACAAACATTTTAAATGCATGAGCAAAAATTTAAACTTGTTTTAGGGTTTTTACATTTTTAAGAGATTAAAACATTTTAATTTAAGTTTAAATCAGCCACAATCTATTTAATGTCAAAGCAGAGCATTTCTGCATGCATAAGTCTTCTTGTTTAAAATGCAGCTCTAAAGTAACTGCCTAGCAGTGTGTAACCATCATAGTCTGTTGGTTATTCATAACCTGCGAGTGTTTTGATGTCCTTGGTGATAGGACTTTCTTGATTCGGTTGGTTCTCACGTCTGTCTGGAGGTGAAGGAAAAAAACCTCTCTGTTTCCTCAGAGATTGTAATCAGGTATGCATTGATTTTAAGATGTTCCTCTGTCATTAAAATCAAGGTTTTGTCAAAGTGCAAATGAAATTGGCTTAAAAGATCCTTTGTTTCCTCTATCAGGTGGAATTTTAAACAGAACAAACCCACATACTGACTGATGCCTTGGTGAGACCTTATTATGGCCCCTTTATATAGTCATAATTTTTTTTATTATTTAGCTTAGCAGGTTAGTAGAGTCCAAGACAAATTTCCTCTTGGAAACCATGAAGTATCTATCTGTGATCTGTCAGCTGAAAAGCTTTATGTCATGGTCCTGGATCATTTGACCCAGCGTTTTGAGTTTTCTTGTGTTTTTGTCATTTTGCATTATGAATTATGTTTAAGTCCACTTTCTTAGTCTTAAGTTTATTCTGTAGTACCCAGGTTATTCTGTTTAGTTTGGTTTATTAGCTTGTATCTTTGCCCTCTGTGTGCCCGTGTTTATGTGCTTGTATGAGCCTCGTTTCCTTTCCTTGTGTTTAATTCCATCATATTTATTTATGTTTCCCCAGCCTGTCATGTCGGCTCTCTCTCTGCCTCTCCTCCACTCCTGCATCATGTTCCTCCGTTTCCTGTTTTATTGTGAAGGTTTCCACGTTGATTCTGTTCAGTTTTGCTTCCCCCATCTCGTTATGGTTATTCGCGTCAGCTGTGTTCTTCGTGCGTTCTCACTTCCTTCTGTGTATTTATGTCAGCGTCTCCCTCGGTCCCGCTGTGTGCTACGTTCATAGTTTAGTTCCTGGATTTTCCAGTTTAGTTCTTTGTGTCCAATTCCTGTCTGCCGCACACAGTACATGACACTTTATAGCAGAATCACATTTGGTTTTCCAGACATACATCTCTCTACTATACATGCTAATATTTCAACCGTTGCTCTGAACAAAAGAAAACTTGAAATACACTAATGAGTTTACTTTTTTTTAACCCAGGTTTCAGTTTACAGTATAAAGGACTGAATCAGTACAGCATTGTTGTTACGACTTCACCTTGTCCAACAGTTTAGCCTTCATTAATTCCAATTCACTCATTTATCCACTGTTCCCCTTCATATTATTCACATTTATAGTGGCAGATTTTCTTCATTATTTCAATAAATAAAATAAGAATATTACTAGTACATACTAGCAGTATAACAATAACATAACAAGAAGAACAACAACAATAGTCTAAACTTCAAAAAGTACATTTTTATGAAGTTTAGCCTGTACAAATAAAACTTTGGGACTAAAACGTGATCGATTTTGGTTTTTGTTGTCACCAGTTCATTCTCTCGCATGAATACTGAGTTCTAGATAAATTCTTTGGGCAGTGACTTCACCTTTGCAAAGCAGCTGATGCCAAACAAGTTTCTTTTGAAAACTGCAGGGACAAGGGTTCATCTCATTCACTCATTGAATATATTACATAATTGCTTACGATGTCAGCCTTCGCTTTGACATTTAAGTCTTCTCTTTCTTCTGCTCTGAGGGCTTACCTTGTCCTGCATATTTTGCTCCTCTGTCTCCGTGTGACGCTCTGTTAGGAGAAAGAGAATAACCATACTAATACATTTCTGTTTTCATTCAAAGCAGGAGCAGAAAGATTGAAAAACAGGCGGCTTATGTAAAAATTCATTCAGGGCTAAAAGACACCTTTCCAAATTTTCAAGGCCATTCCCTTAAATCAAATTCATACTGATCTGAATTGGCCCCTGTGTAAATTTCTCTTTCACCGATGCTGAAGAAACATTAGAAAACGTACATAAATAGAATATACACTGCTTTCTGACCACAGTTTTAATCATTTAGTTATCTGTTGAGCACTTTTAGTGATTGTGTAAACATGCGAAGCCTGAGTGGCCTCAGTGGACAATAAACCATTAACACTGGCTGGGTTTATGTTCTGCATTTAGCACAGGATGCTTATTTAGTTTCACATTGATTTTTATGTTGCACTCTTGCGGCGACTTGAGAGTGCCGTTTTTTTTGTTTAATCCAGCCTACACAATTATGCATGTATTATAGACTTACTTTCCATCGCTTACTCAATACCTTAATTATGTAAAAACAAAATGAATCACTATAAGATTACCTTGAAGTGCTGCCAGTGCGACAGTAGTGCTCTCCTGAGGTTTCAGTGTAGGAACAGTCCCCAGCAACTCATCCCTAGAAACCTCCCCCTCTTCTTCTTCTTCTCCATCACTCAGCTCTCCTTCCAGGTCTCTCGGTCCTGGTCCCCTCATTCGGCTCAGGCCTCTGTTTAGTACCTTGTCCTGATCAACTACCTGTAGCGCCTCAGCTATCAGGCTCGACAGCTGGTCCAAATCCTGCGGCGTCAGCGTATCCACGTCCACATGCTGCCTGTCAACATTCTTCAAAACGTTCTCGATGAATCTCTCTGGAGGAGAGATGGAAGTAAAATAACAATGAAAGACAAAAAAATGATTATAATTAAAGTGGACCAAAAATTCTAACTGCACGCTCCATATTTGTTTACTTGGACTCGTATGATTCATAGGTCAAAATAATATTTATTGATCTTGTGCTGGGTTTTGGTTAAGTCACTCAGTTTACCCACTGTTAGGAAAAAGCTCTTTTAACTGCCTTTCTACTAGCTTTAAGCCAGCTTCCTCCTGATTGGCTGCCCCTCATGACCAGGAGGTTTGAACAGCAGGTGGGTGGGAGAGCTGTGTGCCTAAGATGACATCCTCCGTCTCTGATATCATACAGATGTCAGAGACAGATAAACAGAAGCTGAGTGTTTAGATTAGTGTCTAGATTGCTGGGATTACACAGTGACTGTATTATTTAAAATTCTGGACATGTTTATTATGAGTGTGTATTTATAAGCGAAAACACGAAAAAGCAGAATCAGTTCCCATTAAAACCAATTATGTAGTTTAGATTAGAGGCAAATAGTCTCACTTCTCATGTCTGCTGTGTGGCTTCTAAGCTCAGCATTAAATATTTTTAGGTATCTTACTGTGACAATGTGAAAGCTGCGATTTGTAGCAATTAAGCTAAAGCTGTTTATGAATACTTCTTTCAGGTTTACAGCGAGTTTCAGCTCGGTGTATAGATGTCCACTTATTTACCGTTTCCATTCACTTGCGCTCCTCACTTGGCATCATTTAGCAGCCACAGCAGACAGGTGTTTTCACCAGAAAAGCTCTGTTTATCTGCTCAGCAGGCAGACATTTAGCTAGCTAGCTAGTAAGCACACAGTGGAGCATTTAAGAGACAGATATTTCCCTCAGGAGTCAGTAGACTCAAAAAAGACACAGAGAGTGGATACAAGAGTTATATTCATTAGGTGGACACTGGACTAAATTTAATGCTGCTCTGTTTGCTAGATACCTGTGTGAGTTCGTGTTTGCTAACAAGTTTCCCAAGTTAGAGTACGACGGCCTATCAGCGAGTCCAGGTTTAAATGCACAGATACACGACTATCTACAACTATCATAAGAAATGGGCGCACTACACTTTGAGATTACATGTTAACTTTGAAAGCCTTATAGCAATTATTTAATGGTCCTTGCTGTAAGCTAGTTTTGCCAACGGGCATGTAAATAATGTTCATCTTTATGGAGAAAGAGTACAATGTGGTTTCCTCCACAAGCCCCGTGTGATCAAAACGACTGCAGCGCCACAGAAAGAAAGAAATAATAATAACTTCTTTGTAATGAAGACCCAGCCAGCTTCCGACAGCAGGCTAAGGCAGAAGCATGTTATCTGATTGTAAGTGTAACCATGCTGTGCTACAATTTCCTTATTATTCATATTGTCCTTTTTTTATTCATGTTTTCTTTACTTTTAATGATTCTCTGAACTTCCTGTCACCACTTCTGATATTCTGCATGGTTCAGTCCAGTCAAAGAAAGCTATAAATCACAAGTTCTCCTTGTTGTTTGTGATAAAATAATGTAATATCTGGTAATGCTGACAGTTCAACAGGTGTGTGTTTACATGTTGTAAGAGATACGGTTGACAGTGAAAGACAGTTCCTGCCTGGAATTTTACATCTCAAACACACTGCAGACTCTATCATGAAATCATGTTTAAAATACATACCATCAATAGACGTGAGTGGGTCCTTGGGTAAGGCCCCCTGAGGCCTTCCCATGTTCACAAGTCTGGATTTCGAGGTCTCTTTTTTGAGCCCAGAATTCTCTATTCTGTTGGTGTAGAACGTCCTCAGGCGCTCGGATGGGCTCGCTCCCCCACTGTGAAGGGACGCATGCCCGGAGAGATACTGCCTCAGGGCGCCCAGGAGAAGGTCACCCTCAGCCTGTGTGGCGAGGAGCTGCTTGGCTGGTGGTCTCTGCTTCTGCACGGGTTGGAGTGATGAAAGAGATGAGAAGCTGGATGGAGGTGGTTTCTGAGCTGAAATCTGGGCCTTGGTGCGATAAAGGTCTGCCAGGATGCCAGATTGGAAACGGTCACTCTGGAAAACACAAGCATACTGTACAAAGATACTGATGCTGAAGACATTTCCACCAACTTTCCAATAATAGAGCTTTTGCTCTATTTTCTGAGCCACAACCACACTGCCTCAGGAGGAAGTTGTTAGGGTACCCGGGTCGTCGACCCAGTGTTTTGAGTTTTGGTTCTTTGATTTTTGTTTATTTCATTACGTTCTTTGTGTGTGTTATATTTCTTAGTGTAGTCTGCTTGTACTTCTAGTTTATTTTATAGTCCTGATGTGTGTTTGTTACGGTGCCTTCCCTGTGCCTTTTTTTTTTCTCGTTGTGTCAGTTATGTTTTCATATCTGTTAATTCCCGGTCTCGTCTGTGTCATGTCTGTCTGGGTTTGGTCTGTGTGTGTGTGTGCGCGTTCCCGTTACTTCCTGTTTTACTTTGATAGTCTCCCGTCTGTGTGCATCATGTTCTGTTTTGCTCCCCTCCGTCTCGTCCGTCTAATTAGTGCCAGCCGTGTTTCCCAGGTGTTTCCTCTTTGCCCTGTTCTTAGTGTACTTAGTGTCTGTGTCTTCCTCTGCTCGTTGTTCCTCTCCCTCATCCCTCACTTTGTGTTCTGCCTTGCCTGTCTAGTTTGTATTCAGTTTAGTTAATTTTCCTCGTGTCCAGCAATAAAGCTGTCTTGCGTCCTGGAGTCTGCATTTGGGTCCTACCTTCCTGCCTGCCACATACAGTGCATGACAGAAGTGCGTGCCCCTAATGCGGTCATTTCAAAACAACTGTGAATGTGAGCACAGAAGTCCCACCCACCTGCTGTTTGTGAGGGACAGCCAATCAGGATTAAGCTGCTTAAAAGGGGCGTGGTCTTAAAGGAAAACTAGCTCAAATGTTTTGTTTGACACAGTGGATGAACTGAGAGGCTATGAAATTATAACTATTATAACTATAGAGAGATGAACTAAAAGCCTGAAAATTCCCGACCATATGTTGTAATGTCTCGGAGCAAATAATTAGAACTCGAAATAAACAGACTGTTTCTGCAAGGGCCAAAGTATAACTGCAAAGTAAAGCATAAAGTAAATTATAATTTCTTTGCATTGCTTGAGCATTCTGAATGCGTAGAAATGTGAGATGCCAACCATCTCGCTCACCAGCCCCCTCATTCCCAGTCATCCCTCTGTCCACTGTCTAATGATGGCAACAACAAAAAAATATGAGTCATACTATTTATGCAGATGTTGGATCCAAAACAAATGTCCCACCTGCTCTTCACACATTTAAGGCTGAGACAACTTCCTAAAATTATGGGAGTAACTAACTGTATGTGACAAGAATGCAAACCATTCTGATGCCAAAGTAAAATGCACCCTGCCTTTTTTGTTTCAACACACTTTGGCTTTTTTTTTTTTTTTTTTTTTTATTTTTAACCCCCCAA
>VURO01049665.1:11440-22185 GCA_015108175.1 Pelvicachromis taeniatus | reverse complement strand
AGGGGTGTTATTCATGGAGACGAAGACAGCATTCCAAGAAAAACACCTGCTACCTACAGTCAAATATGGTGGTGGTTCCATCATGCTGTGGGGCTGTGTGACCAGTTCAGGGACTGGGACTCTTGTCAAAGTTGAGGGACGCATGGATTCCACTCAGTATCAGCAGATTCTGGAGACCAATGTCTAGGAATCAGTGACACAGCTGGATCTTCGCCGGGGCTGGATCTTTCAACAAGACAACGACCCTAAACACTGCTCAACATCCACTAAGGCATTCATGCAGAGGGACAAGTCCAACGTTCTGGAATGGCCATCTCAGTCCCCAGACCTGAATATCATTGAAAATCTGTGGTGTGAGTTAAAGAGAGCTGTCCATGTTCAGAAGACAGCAGACCTGAATGAACTAAAGATGTGTTGTAAAGAGGAATGGTCCAAAATACCTTCAACCAGAATCCAAACTCTCATTGGAACCTACATGAAGCGTTTTTAGGCTGTAATTTCTGCAAAAGGAGGAGCTACTAAATATTGATTTCATTTCTTTTTTGTGGTGCCCAAATTTATGCACCTGACTAATTTAGTTTAAAGAATTATTGCACACTTTCTGTAAATCCAATGAACTTCATTTCACTTCTCAAATATCACTGTGTGTGTCTCCTATGTGATATATTTAACTGACATGTTTTATTGTAACAACCAACGATTTCTACAGGAAAATCATGACGATTAACAAGGCCGCCCAAACCTTTGCATCCCACTGTAATTATTTTGATTGGCCATTCTCTACCCTGTGTTTGGTTTTATGTTCTGGTGTACAATAAATTAAGAGTTGCGGCTCTATCCATTCATTTCAATTGGGGCTTCAAAGATACCCCAGGATTTATTCCAAGATTGCATAGATATGAGACTTGCCGCTAGAAGCACTTTTAAAAAACTCACACTATTGACTTGCATTGTATAAGCAGCTGCTGTGACAGATGCCACATTCTTTTTATTTAATAAAGTTAATGTTTATTTAATAAAGTTAACAGGCTTATTTGCTTGTCTTTTTTGTTTGTTTTTTTCCACCTCCCTGTTCTCTCTGTTCACCCCACCCCTGCCTCCCCTTTCCCTCTTTCTTTCCTTTGTTTTTATAGGTTGCTTGGAGACGTTGGGAGCTGAGGACAGTTTTTGCCTGTCTCTCACACTTTTTGACTGTGGCTGTTTTGTCATGGCAACCTCCTTGATCAGTCGTCAGCTGGCTTTCTCTCTGCAGAAAAACTTGTGGCTCAGTGCTTCAGGTAAATCAAGCACTATAGCAGATCCTTGTTTTCCGGTCAGGATATAACATTCAGTAGTTAAAGGTGTGTTACCAGTGTTGTGTTGTAGATTGTCTTAAAACAGTTTGGACGATTGTGTAAATTCAACTTGTTCTTCCAGCCACAAAAATGTCATTTTGTCAGTTTGTTTTTTATTCTTTCAGCCATATTAGTGCTACAGCTAATGACTTGCAAACAAACTCTTAAGACAATCATTTATTTGGCTTTTTAAGAACAAATTTTAAAGAATTCAATTATTTGCCCCTGTGTCTAACCCTAAGACACACAACAGTAATTTTACACCTTTCCACATGTGAGGAATGTATTGCTTATTTCAAAGTGACTTTAAGAATTTTCAGATGATATATTTAAATTGTAATAGCTTAACTGAAAATGAAAATGTAATACCTCTCATTGTGAAGTAGTGAAAACAGAATAGCGTTGTGAAATCTGTCTAAATGTTTAAACTGAAGGAGGATGTGCTTACCGATACACATGTTTGTGCTTTGCAGAGATGAGTGACTGAGTGGTGTGTCAAAGGTCTTCTGTCCATAACCACGAGGCCAGATATATTAGTGTAAATCTGTAACTAGTAAATTATTCACTACACATGGGACACTATTGCGTTGGCAAAATCTGTCTACAGACCACTGTATAAACTGAAATTGACAGGTTTTGCTACTGAAGGTGTCTCCATAAAGGCTATTTTATATGGGTAAACTTTATTGAAAGAGAAAGCTGTCTAGAATGTATACAATGTCTATAATTCCTAAATAGTTAATGCATTACAACAACTCTGGATTTAAATCCAGAGTTGTTGTGTGCAGAAGCAAAATCACATAAAAGTGTTGTTCCAAAGCGTGTGGACATAACTGTAAATAAATGTGTGTTTTGGAACAACTGAATTTAAAGTGTTCATCTGCAACTGCTTCGTAAAGTAAGTTCCATTAGCATGGAGGTGGCACGGAGAGTCGCTATAAATGTCCAGCGGAGCGCTGATATAAGCTTTAAACCTTATCTTTGTTTGATTACTTTATGCAGCCACAGATTACTTAACAGCAAAGTAGATCAACAACAGCCTAGTCAGCCTGGCCATGAGAAGCTACTTTGGTTCACAGAACTTGTTGCTGTAACCGCTTCCCAAGATAAAGATAAAGATAACCCCAAATTGTCCAGAACCAGTAAGAACTAGTTTCTGTGCTTATCTTGTTTTCCAACTGTGAATCAGTTACCGTGATAGAGGACACAGTAACAGGTGGGACAGATATTATAAATTTTATTGTATAGTTGTATACAATGGAAAAATATACAGTAAATTTCCTTCTCTGCTCCCAAGCTGTCCCCAGCTTCTTCAGGACAGAGGACATAGTAAGGGACATTATTAGAGTACATTTGCCTTTAAAAAATTATCATAACAAAGAGGGGACCAAAGAGGGAAAGGTTCCCAGCACTTTCTTTTTTTCTATCATGGCTGGCATCACATGTAAAACACCAGGACATGACCAAAAAATAAGTACCAAATATTGCACCACACACAACAATAAATGCTGGCAATGACCCTAACCCTAACCGCCACTTACATAGTTTACATTGTAGGATCATTGTAGGCTCTACAAGGATTCACTGTAGAATCATGCCACAGTCTGGTGGTGGAAGAATTTTTCTGCAGAGGAAGCAGAATCTAGGGAGGGGTTGAGTTTTGCTGAAGTAAAAAAAAAATTCCTCAGTGGCAGGGCCTCTTGGGGTGGAAAAGAGTTATGCTTAGCTAGGTCTAGATATGGTAGAGATGTTCTGGTGGACATACCCCTGCAAGATTGTTTGGAAATTGGGGACAGTGCCCACTGGGTTGGTAGTACTTGTTTTGAAGAAGGGGAACTAGAGGGTGTGTTCTAGCATCAGGGGAAACACACTTCTTAGTCTCACAGGTCAGAAATTTTTAAGCTTAAATATGTTCAAAAGATATTTAAACGTATGAATGGATAACCAAAATCCTGATCGTAATGACATTTGGAAAAATACTTAGTGCTTTCCTATGAATTTGTATGTAGACTATTTATGAACCTTTGTGTGGTTTCTATCAGGTTGCAGATATGTCAGCAAAGCAGCAGCAAAGACACAGGTGGAGCTTGACTATGATGGACCCTGCATGAAAAGTACAGTCCCTGGTCCACGATCAAAAGTAATGGTGTACACACACACACACACACACACACACACACACACACACACACACACACACACACACACACACACACACACACACACACGTCTTACAATCAAAAACTTTCTGTAAATCTCTTTCTGTATCTAGGAGCTGATGAAACAACTGGGACAAATACAGGTGAGATGAGATGTCAGTGTTAGTATTTGTGGTTTCTGCTAGTTACAGTTAAGCATGATTGTCTACAACAGCATAAATACAACAAGAGTACTTAATGAATTTATTTATTTGTTTTTTACCGATTGCCTTGTTTCGATTGATGCTGGTACTGGATGCTGATCTCCTAACTGCTGGCAAAAATTATGCAGTTCTTCACATTTGTATGTTCAGTAAACTTACTTCCAAGCCAATAAACACGTCACAAACATGCCATCTTAGCTTTGCGAAATGTACCTAAAACAAATTAAATTAAATGAGGACAAACTTTGTAATCTAAAAGAAATAACTGAACAAATATAAATATGCAAAATATTTAATAGTGTTTAGGCTTTAGCAACCTGGGTGCTTTTGTATGGTATGAGTATTTTTTTGGTGGATATGCAGAAAATACTTATTGAAAAGAAGTTGGCATTGGAAACTGGTGTTTATTGTTTTGTTTTTTTTTGTTTTGTTTTTTTTTAGAAGCGATGCATATTTTTTAGAAATGGAAATGATTTCACTGATTATGTTCCTCCATTAATAACTGAACATTTTTTAGTATATTGCTTTTTAATAATATGATATATCATTTTTAAAAGTCACTTTCTCTTCAGTAGTAGGTCTACCTACCTACAGTAGGTAGGTTTAGTAATGACAGTGAGGCAACAACTACGCTCATCTTGTATGAAACTTTTCAGCATTACAAGCAAACATTGGGGAATACACACACACAAACCTAGACACTAACATACAAATGATCTTTCCCATGTTTTAAAAAGGCAGTCAGATAAAGGTGATCTCAAATGTTCAAATGGCTCTTTATATTCAAGCCAAAACTGCTCACTTACTGAAATCTATGTATGCCATACAAATATGATGTCCTATGAGATCTCTGTCAGCTTATTCTAACATGTTTACTTTACTTCTAAATATTTATTGATATTAATGCATATTCTCTTTAAAATTATCTTTAAATTGTAATACATTTTCTCTAGCTAAAATGACTATGCCATGCTTGTGTGCCTGTGTGTTGGCAGATTGGATCTGTATGTTAAGTCAGTGAACTACATAAATAATTCCTAGAGCGCAATATGCTGTTCCCTCTTTTTTATAGGGTGCTTCTGTAATATCTGAAGCTCAAGGATATCAGAGATTTCATTATGCCTGTGGTGTCTTCATACTGTGCAGGTGTTTGCAGAATACTAAGTGTTTTATATGGATTTAGATATGATTATATTCTGATTGTCTGTATTGTAGTAACTATAAAGTTATTTATAATTTTCAGGGATACTTTGAAGGGTGTCAAAAAGACGAACAAAAGGTTACAAATGCAGAATGAATTAAAGGCATTATGTTTACCTTCAACATAAGATTCTTCAAGAACAGTAATATGCTGAATTTATTTTGTGACAATATGCTAAATTGTGCTGTTTTGTCAAATTGCACTGGTTTTTATAGTAAAAAAACCAAAACTGTCTGCTTTTATCTTTACAAATTTGCCCTTTTTGTTATCATATTCCAGACTTGATAGTGGGATTTCTGTTATTTTTATCCATGCACAGTTAATAGAGGAATGTCTTTAAATACTCTTTATCGTAAATACCATGTAACGTTTTTAATACGTAACGTGTTTTTCCCCAGAATACGGGTGCAGTCAACTTTTTCTGTAACTATGAGGAGAGCAAAGGAAACTACCTTGTGGATGTGGATGGTAACCGCATGCTGGATATGTACACTCAAATTTCTTCCATCCCAATTGGTTAGTACTGTGTGCGTGCGTGCGTGCGTGCGTGCGTGCGTGCGTGCGTGCGTGTGTGTATACACCGACACACACAAAGGATTATGTATAATACCGTATATTTCTAGTAGTGGCCTTTCTCTTATTGACGCCCGTTTCTAATAAACGCCGGGTTTGAAAACATGTCACGACAAATACACGCCTGTCTCCAATAGTAGACGGTCTCCTTTAAGCGCCAGTCTGTAGTAAACACCGATCTCCAATGACCCACCACCTTTTCCGTATTCTACTACTCTTTTCGTACCATCCGGGCTACCGCCCTCCTGCAGTAAATCATACAGCCAAAAATGCTTTGTCATCGGATGCTATCGAGGAAGGAAGAAAGTCAAAATGTCCATTCCGTCTGAATGGACATTTTGAAAGAACCGCAGGTCTCTTTTAAACGCAGGGCCGGCCGAATAATTTTTTGAATAAATGCTGGGGCTACTATTGGAAGATATACGGTATATATAATCCTTTGGAAAATACTGTTAGAATAGAATAGGTAGAAACAAATACCAAACAAATATATCTACATCTTTAAAGTAGGTATTGCCAAATTCTGTTTTTCTTTTCTGTAGTTCCTCCAGGGATGTTTCTTTCTGTCTTAAATCAATACTTTCATTTTTGTATTTTCATTCATATTGTCTGAAAAATGGCAACAAAAAAAAATCACAAATTCTGCCAGGATATGTTACCTCAGTTTGTGGGGATAGGTTAATTGAAAAACACTAAATTGCCCATAGGTGTGAATGCGAGAGTGACTGTGAGTGCGACTGGTTGTCTGTCTATGTGTGTTGGCCCTGCGACAGACTGGCGACCTGTCCAGGGTGTACCCCGCCTCTCGCCCTAAGACAGCTGGGATAGGCTCCGCGACCCTGAAAAGGATAAGCGGCTGAGAATGGATGGATGTTACCTCAGTGTAAAGTGCAATGGTATCTGTTGTTTTTGTGGTAGAAATTTACAGCATAATTTGCATATAATACCTCAGTTTCTACTCTCTCCTCATGTCTTTCTTTCTTTCTTTCTTTCTTTCTTTCTTTCTTTCTTTCTTTCTTTCTTTCTTTGTGTGTGTGTGGGGGGGGGGGCTATGATCATTGGCTATGATCTTCAGTTGAACAAATTATTTGTAAATGATTTCCTGTTTGTGGGGATAGCAGGATTAGCTGGCTGTGTAAATGAATGATTGCATGCTTAAAATATATTATCAGTATTAATTTTGTAATGTTATAACATTTTTTTATGTCATAATTTATGATTTCTAATGTTTTTCCATTTCATCCAGTGAACTTAAGTCTAAAAACAATGAGGACTACTGTGTCTCATCTGTAATCTATATCTGTTTTTCAATTTATATTTTCCTTTTTTTATTGAGCATCAAAAAGTATACTACAAAGTTACAATGCTCCTTTTTTTACATATACCCCACCCAAAAAGCATATTGAACACCAGCCCAAAAAGAATAGTTTTTCAATTTAAAACTGCTTTTAAAGTTAGTATTACATATTTGACAAGAGTCTTTTTGGTGCAAAATGAGGACATTGAGATTTTGAGCTTATTAGACAAATATTGATTAGATATCATGATGTTGCTTTTTCTGTTTTTAAAGCAGGGCAAATCTTAGATAACTGTGGTGTGTATTGGTTCTTTTGATACAATTTGATTAATTACACTTAAGTAATTAATTATGTAATTAACTTACCTATATGTGCTCACTTTGCTGCCATTAGACTTGTTGTGTTGTATTGTATTACTATTAATTTTGATACATTGAGCTACTTTGCATTTCCACTGTGGTTTGTCTAACCTATTCTGCCTTAATTACTATACTGAATAGGGATATATGTAGTTTATTTGTATGCTTTCCAATAAAACTAATAATACTTATTTTAATAGTATACATGAAGGAGCTGGCATATGTGATGTGCCTCCCTTTGTAAAACCACTCCCGTTGTGTACTCCTATAGGCTACAACCACCCTGCTCTCATCAAAGTGATGGCCAATCCAAACAATTTGGTAAGTGCTCTCCAGATACAAGATCATTTCTTTTATCAGGAAAAATAAAGGTATGCAGCCTATGGCATTACAGTGAATGGTTAAGTATACAGTAGTCAAAGGAATTGCATTCTGCATTTTTTTTTTACAGACAATTGTGAATTCTGTTAGGGCAGTTAATCATGCTAAGCTACCGCAGTTCTGACATCATACAATAGTTAAAATCTTTCCTCACAATGCCACTGTGTGCAAGCAACCTAGCCAAAGATCATATGTGGATCTTTTGATCTAGATCCATGATCTTAAACACAATTACATCCATAGATAACAATTTTAGTTAAGCATGTGGTTATATAGATAGAATAACCTAACAATTCAACTCAGGGCTAAAGGACCATGATTCAAACCTCATTCTGTTTTTTGTTTTATTCTAAATGTCCTGACTGGAACATTAAAGTGGAGTTTCAGCACTTTCATGCTCAGTTTAGAGAGTGGCACAGTCCATGCCATAAGGTGAGGTACTTATGGCATGGACTGTCCTGACAAGTCACTGTACAGTGTAACAACAACAAATGATTTTTAAAGTGATAGTAAATTTTAATATTATTTTTGGTTTGGGTTGGGATTTAACAAGTAGTAATCAGTCTGAACAAGACTGCGTATTTGCATGTACTAGATATTTTTGTCTTTCCTTCTTTTTGTCTTTCCTTCAGAGTACATTTGTGAATCGGCCAGCCTTGGGAATCTTGCCACCTGAGAACTTTCCAGACAAAATTACCGAAAGTCTTCTCTCTGTGAGAAACACACACAAACTGAATTTATGTTTTTATACCCAAATTTGAGCAAGCACACTAATATTTTTTCTGCTTTTTTGTGAAACAGTAAATTTGACAATTCATGGATAACTATAATTGTGCGCGCATGCACACACAAACACACAGAACCCAGTTAGAATTTAAATTTGTGTACAGGTTGTTCTTACATTTTAGTTTTCATTAAACTGCATAATGTATTATATGTCTTTATTGCTATTTCTGCAGATAATGCTAGCTGTGCAATGATAATCATTTATCTTCCCTGCCTCCCTTGTTACTCCTACTTTACTCTTTGTCAGGTGGCTCCTAGTGGAATGACTCGTGTTCAGACAATGTCCTGTGGTGCTTGCTCCAATGAAAATGCTTACAAAGCTATTTTTATCTGGTATAGGGTAAGTGAGTACAAATTTGATTTAATTTGTTAACACTGTGTTAAATTATTTCTGGTGACCACAGTTAAAACTAGATCCAAAATAAATTGCAGTAAACTTAATGAATGAAGAACAGTAAAAATAAGTTGCTTAAAAGAGGGAACCAGATCTGTGTAGCAAAGGAGCATTTGCCTCAACTCGAAAGTGACAATCGCACAGTTCAGACAATTACTTAAAATTGAATGATTCAAATGACAAATAGACAATTTAACTTATTATTATTTTAATGCAACAATCACCATTTAGCATTGACCTCTATAATCCTACGCTGCAACTCGTAAAACTTAACCCTCGAAGCCAAAAGAAGTATTGTTCAGGTGCTGGCTTGTCTGTTTGACCTCTACATTTTTAACAAAAGACATTTTGCATCTGCAACCCCAATTCCAATGAAGTTGGGACGTTGTGTAAAATGTAAATAAAAACACAATACAATGATCTGCAAATCTTTATTGTTAAAAGCACTTTTTTGTTGTTTTGCAAAGCTTCACTCATTTTGAATTTGATGCCTGCAAAATAGCTGGGACAGGGGCAGCAAAGGACTGAGAAAGTTGAGGAATTTTCTGATACAATAGCCACTCGTGAACAGGTTAATTGGAAACGGGTGTTTGTCACGTTTGGGCATAAAAGGAGTACCCCCAAAATGCTCAGTCGTTCACAAGCAAGGATGGGGCGAGGGTCACCACTTTGTGAACAACTGCGAGGGCAAATAATCTAGCAGTTTAAGAACAACATTTCTCAACATACATTTGCAAGGAATGTAGGGATTTCATTATCTACCATCCATAATATCATCAGAAGATTCAGAGAATCTGGAGAAATCTCTGCATGTAAGCAGCAAGGCCGAATACCAACACTGGATGGCTATGATCTTTGATCCCTCAGGCGGCACTGCATTAAAAACCAACATCATTCTGTAAAGGATATTATCATGTGGGCTCAGGAATACTTCAGAAAAGCATTGTCAGTTAACACAATTTGTCACTACATCTACAAGTACAAGTTAACACTCTACCATGCGAGTGAAAGCCATATATCAACAACACCCAGCTGGTTCCGAGTTCATCTGAGATGGACTGACATAAAGTGGAAAAGTGTGCTGTGGTCAATTTGTGATTCCAAATTGTTTTTGGAATCGTGGCCGTCGTGTCCTCTGGGCCAAAGAGGAAAAGGACCGTCTGGATTGTTATCAGCGCAAAGTTCAAAAGCCAGCATCTGTGATGTATGGGGGTGTGTTAGAGCCCATAGCATGGGTAACATCTGTGAAGGCACCATTAATGCTGAAAGGTACATACAGGTTTTGGAGCAACATATGCTGCCATCCAAGCAGGGACATCCCTGCTTATTTCAGCATGACAATGCGAAGCCACATTCTGCATGTGTTACAACAACGTGGCTTCATAGTAAAAGAGTGCAGGCACTAGAGTGGCCTGCCTGCAGTCCATACCTGTCTCCCATTGAAAACGTGAGGCGACTCTTGAGCAACTGAAGTTGTGCATCAACCAAGAATGGGAAAGAATTCCTCCTACACAGCTTCAAAAATTAGTGTCCTGGGTTCCCAAACGCTTATTGAGTGTTGTTAAAAGGAAAGGTGATCTAACACAGTGGTCAGCATGCCCCAGCTGTTTTGTTACGTGTTGCAGGCATCACATTCAAAATGAGTGATGATTTGCAAAACAACAATAAAGTTTTATCAGTTTGAACATCTTCATTTGAATATAAGTTGATAAAGATTTGCAAATCATTGTATTCTGTTTTTATTTATGTTTTGAACAACGTCCCAACTTCATTGGAATTGGGGTTGTACTAATGTTTTGTAATGTTCTAATATCAGAAATATTATTTGACCATAACACTATATCAGACAGCTGAATCCAAATGTTAGACAAAGCTTAAAAGCACACAAAAGGTCACCACAGGAGATGGCCGTCCTTAAAAAGATGTTGTCAGTGGTGTAGAAAATGTCTTGTATCCAGTAGTAAAAAAAAAAAAAAGTAAACCATCAAGTTTGAAATAAAATTAATTTAATCTCTGTGGTTGTTTTTTTTTTTTTTTTTTTTAAAAAAAAAAACGAG
>VURO01049665.1:0-11420 GCA_015108175.1 Pelvicachromis taeniatus | reverse complement strand
TCTGTGGTTGTTTTTTTTTTTTTTTACTTTAGAACAAAGAACGAGGCCAAAACACACCAACTAATGAAGAACTGAACTCCTCCATGATCAACCAGGTCTCACTATTCATAAAGTTATTCACCACTTTCCTTCTATATTGGACTCAATATTTTCTTTTTATTTCTTGATTTTTGTCTTTTCTCATTGACTCCTTATGTCTTTTGATCTCAGGCACCAGGTTGTCCAGACCTCAGTATTTTATCTTTCATGGGAGGTTTCCATGGAAGGACATTAGGTATGTTAAATACTGTATACATTTTTGCTACTGTTAAAATAACAGTACTTAACAAATTAGACCACCTGTCATAAAAACAAAAACAACAACTCATAAATATTTTTAGAAAACTGTCAATATTTATTTAAAACAAAAAATTACATTGGCATTTATCAGGCGAATAACAAGCTGAATTCATGTTTTTATACCCACATTTGAGCTGGTACACTACAACTGTTTTATTGTATAACAATTCATGGATAATAATTATAAGTACTTTTTCAGATTTAGGTAAGTCTCGAGTTTGTCAATAAATCCATCTGAGGGATTGGAAACGGTCCAGACACTTTGCTCAGCGATGCAAAACGTTCAAACCACCCAGCTATTATTGTACAAAAGCCTGTGTTAATGAAGAGAGACAGATTATCAACCAGAAATCCAGAAAAATTAATTGCATAAAAGTTGTTAACTGATTTGCATGTCATTAAGTAAATAATACACACAAAACACAACTTATTACTTGGTGGAGAGATCTTTGTTAGTGAGTACTGTACTTCTTGTAGTTCACTAGGTTTGCACACATTTCAGGAAGGATTTTTGCACTCCTCTTTACAAAAACCTAAATCCTTTAGGTTTCTTGGCTGCTGCTTAGCAAATTGAAGCCTCAGCTTCCTCCAGAGATTTTCTACTGAGGTCTGGAGACTGAGCAGAAAATCCAGCCAGCACAGTGACACGGTGGTTAGCACTGTTGCCTCACAGCAAGAAGGTCCTGAGTTCAATTCCACCATTCCACTTGGGGTCTTTCTGTGTGGAGTTTGCATGTTCTCATGTCGCACATGATTATTTCCAGCTAGCAGGTTGTTAATGCTATCCATCAAGTCTTAACAGTCTATGAACTGACCTGACCCAGCTAACAATGTTAGCTCGGTGGTGAGTAGCCTTCAGTAATAGTAATAAATCGCACAGCAACAGTGCATTCATGTAGTTGTAAAAAGCATGACAATATATCAAGTAATCCAAAGTATTCAGAATGCATTACTCACATAATAATTGCACCAACAGTTGTCACCTTCTCACTAAGCTTCTTGTTGATGGTCTTGTAGCCCTTTCCAGCCTTGTGGAAGTCTGTAATCCTGCCCCACAACCATGGTCTTCCCCATGGTGGTAAAGGTTTGAATGGAAGAAACTGAGTCTGTACACATCACAAGTTAATATATGGAGTATCTGTAATTGACTGATTATGTGCCAGATTGTAGTCAATCTCTGGGAGCCAGAATTCTGGCTGGGTGGTAGGAGATCAAAAACTTTCAGTCAATGATGTGCAAATGTATTAATTTTATTTAATGTGTTTTTCTGGATTTTTGGTTGCTATTCTGTCTTTGTCTATTCAAATGATACTATCATAGAAGTTAGAGATTGTTAATTTCTTCATAAGTGAGCAAACTTACAAATTTCCCTGGGGATGATTGGCAATGATTAGAGTTTTTGGAAACATAAAACCAAAAGGCATATTCTAACTTTGTGGATTTGTTATTCATTGCTGTCGCCTTGTTAAGGTTGTTTGGCAACAACACACTCCAAAGCGATCCACAAACTGGACATTCCATCATTTGATTGGCCTGTTGCCCCATTCCCCAGACTACAGTACCCACTGGATGAGTTTACCAGAGAGAACACAGAGGAAGAGGCTCGTTGTTTGGAGGAGGTAGGCTGTATGTGTAAACAGAGTGGATACTTTATGGGTATATGTGAACAACCATAAAGTACAGCCCAAAATCTAGTCACGGGAAGCAAAATGGTTCTTTTCTTAATATCTGACAGTTTTGATTTGAGTTGAAGGTTCTTAGCCCATCAGCAGAACCAGTATCTGCTCCTTTGTGCAAGGTGAAACAGGATGAGCACTGCCAGAACCCTAGGTATTCTTGGTGCAGTTGGTCATAGGTTTCTTCTGGTAAGTAACAATGCCCAGCCTGATGTAGCAAGAGTAAGCAGGCAACTGCTGCAGAATGAAGGAATTGATAC
Source organism: Pelvicachromis taeniatus (assembly GCA_015108175.1). NCBI lineage: Eukaryota > Metazoa > Chordata > Actinopteri > Cichliformes > Cichlidae > Pelvicachromis > Pelvicachromis taeniatus. The sequence continues at coordinate 9,145 of VURO01049665.1, read as the reverse complement.
CAGTTCCATTTAGTCCATTCGACACCACCAGGTTGCACTTTAGACTTGCCCAAATCCAAATCTGGAAGACGATCCTCCAGGAGACCATGCATCATCAGCATGCATACAAACACACGGGGGTCATAATAATTTTATAAACTTTTTAAATATTTTTTTAAGATCCTGACTCATCATTTTTTCCCTTTGATTTTTGGGTGTCATTAAATTCAGTTCTATGTCTCTTCTGTACACATTACCTAGTAACTGTAATTATAGATTCTGAGCATGATTTTTATTTTAGATGTAATGAGATCTGATGTGTTTTCAAATTGTTTTGTTTTTTTATTTTTTATTTTTTGGAGATTGTATTTTTGTAGTTGAAGTGTTTTTGTTTGTTTTTTACATTACATTACACGTATTACAATATACATTACAGTAAAACTAAAAATACACCACGCACCAGTCAGCTACATCATTAAAACATTTGAAAGTTATAGAAAATAAAATTGATCATATTATAATGCCACCTGTCAAAACGTGGGGCAAGCAAGTGAACATAGTAACAAAAACTTAGTAAAAAGAATGTCTTTTGGATATGCAGTGGTTAGTTCCTATTACAAGTGGTCCAATGAAAGGAAGAAAAGCGCCAAATGATGCAAGGGCCCATATAGTAATTGTCACATTCTCAATGATGTGGGTAGAAAGTGAAGGCCGGAATGCATTGACCATTCCCACATACGAAAACAGTGTAAATTCCTGCATATGGGTCTACATAGAATCAGACTGTTCTGAGTTTCAGTAAAGACACTGTACTCTGGGGTATGCTGAAGAAAAACTAGTATGATCAACAGATGCCCCAATTCCCAACTTCAGGCGTGATACCTGATACCGCAGGACAAATTCAAAAGTCTTGTGTCTGTTGTTTTGATGGTAAAAGCTCCGGTACTGACAAAATGAGATACATGTACTATATTATATATACATATTATATTAGGCAAATGTGTTTATGTTATGATTTACTGATTTAATTTATATCACTTTGTTACAAAAAAATGTTGCCTTGACAAAATAAAAATGACATGTTGTGTGTGATGTTGGAACTCTTATGCGCATCTCAAGGTGGAAGATTTGATTGTGAAGTGGAGACAGAAGGGGAAACCTGTAGCAGGGATTGTAATCGAACCCATTCAGGCTGAAGGCGGTGATAACCATGCTTCGCCAGACTTCTTCCGAAGGCTGCGCAATATTGCACGCAAGGTAAGTCTTACACACCAGACAGAGTGGTTTGTATGTGTCTTTGAGGGAGATAATCATAATGCAGCAGCGTGTTAAAATTCTAATTTTTTTGGCTAAGCCTTTTTCTAGACCTACAGAGATTTAATGTTTCAAGATATTTTTAAAGATACTGTAGCTACATTTCAGCCACAATTCATACCAGGGGGGGAAAGAACAGGAACTGAAAATGTGCTCATTTGATCATGTTTGTCAGGAAATCGGCCCATAGCAGGAAATATGTATGCAGTTTCTTTGATAATGTTGTGGAAAAACTATTTTTCTAAGGGCCCACGTGAGAAACTGGGACTGTTGTGGAGGGCTGCACCAATAAGCTGAATTTAATATTCTACTGATTAATTTATTTTAATTATACACTGCTGTTGGGAAAAGAAGATGATACATTTATGCAAATAATAATGCAAAACAGGCATAATAACAACACCAACGTTTTATCACATTTTAACTAACATTCCTAAAAACAATTGTGAATAAAGCTGATTATCACTGAGGGAGGATCTGTATCTGGATTTGTTGACAAGACAAACACTGTCGGTAATGAAGTTGTCATTACCGACAAACAAAATGGTAAATTTTTTGCTCTGACCAACACAACACCTCCTTGTTCATAATACAATGCAAAAATAACAATTTAGGTTCAGGGTTTATTTTAGTCACTTTATCTTGGATCTGCTTTAAAAGTCCCAAATTTGTCCCTGTTGTGTTTGGAAACCTATTGGCTGAAACATCTGCCAGATTGTCCTATTTCAGCCGATCCAAGCATGCAGTTACCTCTGTGAACAAATCATTCCCTGTCATTGTCCTTTTCACATAACCCTTGTTAATCCACGTACAAAGAGTGGTAACTGAGCTGTGTCTTGGACATGTGATAGCTCTCATCCAGAACCAAGGAGTAAACGCCACACTTGTTTGCTTTGGAGTTCAGGGATTCAAAATTCTGGTGGTGGTATACTATGTATCTTTGCTTCCCCCCTCAGCATGGCTGTGCTTTTCATGTGGATGAGGTCCAGACTGGTGGGGGAGGCACAGGAAAGTTTTGGGGCCATGAGCACTGGGGTATGGACGACCCTGCTGACGTTGTCTCTTTCAGCAAGAAGCTTCTGAGTGGGGGTTACTACCACAAGGATGAATTACAGGCAGATAAGGTTTGACATTTTTATGTCTCTTTTTTCTACAATAAAATGTCATGTCAGACACCAAAGCAGGTGCACAATGAATATGTACACTGAATAATCCCAGTTGGAGCCATTTTAAAACTTGAATTATATTTAAATTTCCTTTAAAGATGTACAATCTAAATATAGTGAGGGAGCTAGTATATATAACCATTATATAATGCTTGGTTAGGGACAGCAAGAGCTCTTATTTTTTCCCAGAAAAGCAAAGGGAAAACGTAAAGGGAATGTATATATGTGTACATTCATGAATGACACACAGCAGGCAATGTTTTAAAATCATGAAATATAATTTGCCTAATGTGAAAATTCTCGTGCAGTATTTAAGGTATTCATCCTACTGATATGGGTATTGTGTTCTGTCGGAGTTGTTTGGAGTCCAACTTGGATTTCGTTTATCTCTTGTAATGATAGATCTGAATTTATCGATGTCTTTATGGAAAGAGAGGATATTTTATGTACATGTGCATAGTGGTATCTCATGAGATAAACGCTGCGAGTTGTTCTGCAATATTAAACTCACTGATTATGACAGTGAGCAACGATAAAGAGCCATTATCTTTTCTCTTCATCTGTGCTCTTAGCCATTCATCTCTGAGTTCACAGAAATTAGGGGGTCTTTTGTACATTGGTTAGTGGAGAAATTTAAAGACAGATATTAATTTGGAATTTAAAATTCTGTATCAAATTGTTGATATTAAATTCCAACTTAATATCGAAATTCCAACTCTTCCCTTGTACACTGTTTAAAAAATAGTTTTTAAGGTAAGCTGTGCTGTCTGCCATTTAAAATTTGATGACAGTCAGATTTGGTGTGTTGAGGCAAAACCTTTTTTCTGATAGTTTTCATCTTTGTTGCCATGATGCAGACAAATAAATGTTTATACCACTGATATACAGTTTCTAGATCATTTGGTTTTCAATAGCCTGTCCGGGTGCCTTTGCCCAGTGTCAGCTGAAACAGGAATCAGCCCCTTCCAAACTTATCTGGACATTGTGATAAGTTTTAACTGCTCTTTTTATTTTAGGTTTTTACTACCCAGTATATCTAGTGTTTTTTGCTTGTTTTCCTCAGCCCTACCGCATCTTTAACACATGGATGGGTGACCCGTCAAAGAACTTATTCCTTTCTGAGGTACTCAATGTGATTCGTAGAGAAAGTCTTCTGGAGGAAGTGTCCCGTTCCGGTAAAGCTTTGCTGAATGGCCTCTACGAGCTACAGGTACTGGTTTTATTTTTTCCACTTGGTCCAAACTGCCCGTGCAGCTGAATTAAAACAAAATTCCTCCACACCGACTTGAAAAACACATTGCCAGTTAACATTTGACTGTCAAGGGTAGCACACTAATTGTTTGGTTCATGGGGCTGTTAGTTTCACACGGGTTTGGAATTTTTTTAAAGCTTTTTTCTCTTAATAAATGAAATAAACATTCAAAAACAGTATTTTGTATTTACTCACATTGTCTTTTTCTAATAAAAAATGTGTTTGATCTGAAACATGCAAAAGAGTGCGAGAGCAAGCACGCGGGCAGCAGCATTTTTCACAGCACTGTATCAATGACATAGTGACTTTAGATGATTTGCAAATAGTTGAATACTGTTTTTATTGATATTTTTTTCATTTAGCTTTTAAAAATATTATAAGTAAGTTTTTAATATTTTTTGTTTTGTTTTGTAAAGTTAATACAGATCTTCAAAATTCTTTGGTTGTTAATCACGGATCAGAATATTTATGCTGATTTTTAAGCTTAATAACCAAGCTTAATGGCTTTAAATGGTTGTGATCATAAATTACATGGGTTTTTTTCCACAGGCTCAATACCCCAGCATATTGAGTCGAGCCCGAGGACAGGGGACCTTCTGTGCCGTTGATGCCTGTGATGATGCAACACGTGACAGGATCCTGCTCAAGGCCAGAGACAAAGGTATAAAGTACATCGATTTGGATGTTTGTTTGTTTTTTATGATGGCTACCTTTGGTTCAGTTTTGCACATCATGGAAGGCAAGTTTATGATATTTGCAAAACTAGAGAATAATGTAAAGTATAATCGTTTTCTTCCTTTGGCTTACTACAGCCAGAGTAAAGTAATCTACATTGTTGTTCTCATGTTGTAATTTCTGTTAGCAGTAACCTTAACTTATCTTTAATATGGTAGCGAAGTCATCAAATCATCATATACACCAATGCATTGTTTGACAGTGTTGGATGACTGTTTGCTATATCTGGGAAAAAAAATGATTGTTGTTCCATTGACAGGTGTCCTCCTCGGGGGCTGTGGGGATCGATCGATCAGATTCCGCCCAGCACTGGTTTTCAAGGAGTATCATGTGAATCTCTTCCTCAATATTTTTAATGATGTGTTGGCGCAGCACAAATAGATTCTTTCCTAAATCTTTGCAAAAAGAAAATAATCCTGAGTTAAATCAGAATGGGGAAAAAGTAACTCAGGACAACTGGACAGTCTAATAAAAGATAAGCACAATCTAAACAAAATAAAATTCAGAGTTATAAATTTAACTGGCCCTGAGGTACAGGTAATAAGAAGGTCAGTTGTAGTAAATGCAAATTTGATAGAATGTTCATGTTTCTGAAAAGTAAGTCTGGAGGCCGGAATCTTTTAAAATACAGATTCCTTTCTGTTCATGTACATTGATTCAACTGCAAGTCTGGATGAAGTTTTTTCCTGGAAAACAACCACTTAAAGAAAACAGTAAAACAATTTGTCTTTGTCTTTCATTTCACATTAACATAAAAAACTGTTTGTTTTAATGTTTTTAGGTCAAATTAAAATGCCCTCTAAAGCTAATGTTAGTTGTTTTGTTTTATTTTTTTGTAGCACGATTCTGCTTAATTTTTTGAATCGGGAAACATAAACTTTCCTTCATTCTTAATCTGGCCTAAAAAAAAAACTCTTCTTTTGAATATTGAATATTACCAGGGGAAATATCCCCTAATATGTACAACACTAAACCTTTTTTAATGTTTGATTGGAGATATATGAGATTCTTAAGTATGACTGCATATGTGGTTGTTTTTCTCTAACATTTACTATAGCAATAAACACAATAAATGTCTTAACTCCTAATGATCTTTAGTTGTTAACTCAGAACATAGTGTTGCACAAAGCTGCTTTTAGTGCTCGAATACAAGCATCATGTCACAGCATACATTCATCCTGGCACACACCTATCCTGGATACAGAGTTCAGTGTCAGTGCTGACTCTTTGTATGAACACTATAAAACTAAACTGTCCATATTGTTTTGACTATTGTGTTGCTCTTAATAGTAATAAACTTTCAACTTGAAATGATGTAGCCAAGAAAATGTGACTCTTAAATAGACCATGAAAATGTCATAGATAACTTAGTGCCTGCATGTTATTTCAATGTAACATTTTGGGGGGTTTTATGCCCTCTGCTCAAATGAGAGCCTTGGTAACACCATTTACTTTACTCTTGAAAAAAAGAGCTCCATTGTAGTTGCCTGACATTTTATGGAAATACGGTTACTTTTCATTTTCAAGACTCACTTGTTTTTGATTTCATTTAATACCTTTTTATTTGTGACAGTATACATAATTAGTGCCAGTGTGTTGGTCATATGAAGTAGACTGCAGTCATTTAAAGAATTGATTTGAAAATCATTAAAATCATATATTTAATTAACTCTCCAGGGTGTACTTTGCTTTACTCTGCTCGGTGTCACCTGGGAAAACCCAGTGTCAACCAGAGATCACCAATCCTAATTGGGTTATATGTACATTAGGTTACACTTTGCATAAAACCATTTCGAGATGCTCAGTCCATTTGTCTGACAAAGTACACAAAGTACAAACAAGGTAATGTCTCATTTTAGATAATGACATATTATCTAAAAGTGAAAGCATAAACACTTTGAAGGAATTCAGCCAATATTAAACCCATACAACGATTACGCTACTAAGATACTGTCTACACTGTTCACACATAGAATAAAACAGACCCAAGTAAAAGTTTACTGTAGCTAAGTAAGCTTTTTTTTTTCTTAAGGTGGACTTGAACTTTACGCACACGTCTTTTACAGAGGGTGGTCAAAAACACACATTAGTTTTATATGTAAAGCTGAAATAAATGACCAAATAACTTTTAAAGCTGAAACTTTTTGAAATATTTGGCATTTTAATTTTTTTTATTTGATTAACCTGCTTCTGTAGAACGTCTTCAGTAGTAGTGAATGTTCCATGCAGTTTTTAGGCAAGTGTTAGGAATGTGATTAATGTCTTTTCTAATTATATGTTTATTATTGTTTACTTATTAGAGCAAAATACAACTAAATAAAAACTTTTTTTGCATTGCATAAATTTTACCCCACTTAATGTAATGAATTAAAAAACAGTTCACAGGGTCAGTTCATCTTGTATAACCTATACTTTATACTGAACAACAGATGTTTCCTAATATGATGGTGATTTAGACAATGGTGCCTGTCTTTTTGTTGTCAGTCATTATATGGAGGCTCTGTAATAATATTTAAAAAATTTACACTAAATACTTGCACATTGTGATTTAATATTGATGGTCATTGATGTAATTATTATAGATTGTTGTCTATAAAACATTCTGTCCATGTACTGTGATATAAATAAAGTTTTGAGAAACTTGAGTTTTTATTTCTGTTGAAAGGTTTTTGACCTAATAAATGTCAGATAACTGTAAATGGACTGAGACGTTATGGTATTCGGCTAGGGTCATCCGGTCATTCAATCCGGGATCATCCAAATCTGGAAAAAAAAATTGGCACTTTTTTTTAACCTTTTTTTTTTTTAAATATGCAATAACTTTTAAAAGGGAACTGACAACTTAAAATATGCCACCAGCTCCAAAAACAATAATCATTTAAGGCTGAATGTGGAATTATGCTACATTCTTAAAGTTTTACTTAACTGTGTTATCACACTAATCCTATATTACACTGAATTTCTGTAATCAATATATACTAAGTTCCATAATTTAAGATGGGTAATATTTTATCATATTTGAAACTGATAATTATGGCTTACATCTTATGAAAACCTCAAAATTTAAAAGCTCAGAAAATTACATGAAATCAATAAAACAAGGATGTTAAAAAGAAATGTCAGACCTCTGAAAAGTATAATCATGCATGCATGTACTCAGTACTTGGTTTGGGCCCCTTTTGCATGAATTACTGCCTCAGTGCAGCGTGGCATGGATGCTATCAGCCTGTGGCACTGCTGAGGTGTTATGGAAGACCAGGATGCTTCAATAGCGGCCTTCAGCTCTTCTGCATTGTTCGGTCTCATGTCTGTCATCTTTCTCTTGGCAATGCCCTATAGATTGTCTATCGGGTTCAGGTCAGTTTGCTGGCCAATCAAGTACAGTAATCCCATGGTCATTGAACCAGGTTTTGGTACTTTTGGCAGTGTGGGTAGGTGCCAAGTCCTGTTGGAAAATTAAGTCAGCATCTCCATAAACCTCGTCTGTGGAAGGAAGCATGAAAGTGCTCCAAAATGTCCTGGTAGATGGCTGCGTTGACTCTGGACTTAATAAAGCACAGTGGACCAACACCAGCAGATGACCTGACTCCCCAAATCAACACGGACTGTGGAAACTTCACACTGGACTTCAAGTATCTTGGATTGTGGTCCTCTGCATTCTTCCTCCACACTCTAGGATCTTTGGTTTCCAAATGAGATGCAACATCAGAAAAGAGGACTTTGGACCACTGAGCAACAGAGCAGTTCTTTTTTCCTTTAGCCCAGGTAAGACGCTTCTAATGTTGTTTGTTGTTCAGAAGCAGCTTGACAAGAGGAATATGACATTTGAAGCTCATGTCCAGGATCCGTCTGTGTGCAGCGGCTCTTGATGCACTAACTCCAGCCTGAATCCACTCCCTGTGAAGGTCCCCCACACATTTGAATGGCCTTTCTTGACAATCGTCTCCAGGCTGCAGTCATCCCTGGCTTGTGCACCTTTTTCTTCCACATTTTTCCGTTCTACATAACTTTCTACTAACATACAGCCATATAGCACTTTGGGAACATCCAACTTCTTTTGCAATTACCTCTTGAGGCTTTCCCTCCTTATGGAGGATGTCAGTGATGGTTTTCTGCACAGCTGTCAGGTCAGCAGTCTTCCCCGTGATTGTGATTTTTACTGAACCAGACTGAGAGACCATTTAAAGGCTCAGGAAAACTTTGCAGATGATATGGATTAATTAGCTGATTAGAGCGTGACACTTTGAGCCTACAATATTTAACCCTCGGAAGTCTCCCTCGGAATGCTGATGAAGCTCTGCCGGAGGTGTGCGTTGAAGATCTCGCGGACTGGGGCCTCTGCTAGGCGTTCCCAGCACACCCTCACTGTACGTTTAGGTGCACCGGGTCTGTCCAGCGTCCTCCCCCTCCACCTGATCCAACTCACCACCAGGTGGTGATCAGTTGACAGCTCAGCCCCTCTCTTTACCCGAGTGTCCAGAACATATGGCCTTAGCTCTGATGATACGATTACAAAATTGATCATCGACCTGCGGCCTAGAGTGTCCTGGTGCCACATGCACTTATGGACACTCTTATGTTCGAACATGGTGTTCGTTATGGCCAAACTGTGATTTGCACAGAAGTCCAATAACAAAGCACCGCTCGGGTTCAGATCCGGGAGGCCGTTCCTCCCAATCACGCCCCTCCAGGTCTCGCT
>VURO01049663.1:45780-65549 GCA_015108175.1 Pelvicachromis taeniatus | reverse complement strand
AACGTAAGTCCGCCGAATGTCCTGTGTGTGTGTGTGTGTGTGTGTGTGTGTGTGTGTGTGTGTGAGAATGCTCAGAGGAGGAGGCTGTGCCCTGCACTCCTTGGGAGAGGCGTGGGAACCCCATTCATCTTAGGAGCCAGGGTTCATTGTGGGGTACACAGCATCAAATGTGTCTGGTTGTTTGTGTGTGTGTGTGTGTGTGTGTGTGTGTGTGTGTGTGTGTGTGTGTGTGTGTGTGTGTGTGTGTGTGTGTGTGTGTGTGTGTGTGTGTGCGCGCGCTTCATTTTTCCACTGGTCACTGCTGACACCCATAAAAGTCCTGCACATGACGGGGTTACAGCAGCAGAGTCTCATCGCACAGCAGTTTGTTGTTTTATTCTCATTCCAAGAGAGGCTTTAAAATCTCTACCTTTAGCCATGACATGAGCTGAATTTCATATAAACCGCATTTTTCTCACAAATAGAGATGACAGATGGCGTGCTCCTTTTGATTTAAGTTTTAACATTGCACAGTACATGTCACTTAATATTAGATTTTAGATTGTGAAACGATCAAACAGATTGAAATTTTGCTCCTTTCTGCTACGAATTTATTCAGAAACAAAATGTTTTGTTTCTCTGAAAGACAGTGACTCATTCCAAACATTTCATTCTTACTTTGAGGTGATGCAGCTTAAGTTAGTCTTCAAGTTTGCTCATTTCAAGTTTGCTCATTATATTTTTCTTGTAACATAGCTGCTTCTATCAAGGATAATAATGCGGGTTTCATTTTTACAAAAACACAAAAAAGAGAATTGGCATTATTTTTCCACCTAGTCTCCCCCTTCTTTTCAAATATGTCATTTCTGCATTAAAAAAAAGGCGCTTATGGAGCTTAAAACTACATGTGACAGCAGCCTCAGCTCTGTTTCACTGTTTGCCAGAGCACAGCTTAACCCCCAGCAAAGTGTATATAATGGGCAGACCTGACTTGCAGGGTTTGACATGCAGTCCTCCCTTTGTAATGAGAGGTCAGCGCCTGCCACGATGGAGCCGTTTACAAGTGTCAGAGGCGAAGAAGCATCTGTGGGGACGAGGCAGAAGCCCCTGCAACTGAGACGCGGTTGGTTTTTTTCAGCTGCTGCCTGCACACAGTCGTGCAGAGGTCTTATTCAGAGGGGTCAAAAGGTCAAGTTAGGCATCACAGTAATCCCTTCACAAGCCTATTATGAGACTCTGAATGTGCAGACACAAGATGTGCAATATTTTAACTCTTAGTAAAGCTTGAGACATACTCTGGGTTTTCTTTTTAATTAAGTTCATTGTATTCAACGTATCCTTTGTTTCTATTTAGGATGGTAATGTTAGTTGGATATTTTTGATCTCCCAAGGATGAAAAGTCAGTCATACCCTGGCTTTATTTTATTTCAAGAAATATCAAAAATATCTATCAATGTAAAGGCTTAGTACCAGACTTTTTTTTTTCTTATGCATGGTTTTCCAATAATCTGTTCCACTGACTTTGGGGGACTTGTGACTTTTCTTGATGTTAATTTTCAACTACTGGGTAAGTTACTATAAAATAATAAAGTTAACCCAAATAAAAATTGGCTAACTAAATGAAAAGCATTCTTCATTGTTTTCCAGTGAGCTGCTCTCAGTGATGACACACCTCCTAATTTAAAGTGTGAATCTTCTGAAACAAGTAGCCAGCAGCAACATTATAGTCTAATAGTAGTGACACAACATTATATCCAAGGACACCAAGAATATCCAAGTGTATAAGACAACATTTCCCTGGAAATTTTAAGCAAAGTGACTGCTTAACAGTTCTGTTTGACAGTAACTAAAGTAACTTAACCTTTTAACTCTGCAGAACATTGCACAATATTGTCACATAACAAAACTGAAAAATATTTTCTGACTGGGATCGTGTGTCTTGAGTTGATCTTTTTAAACAGCTGCTTAAAGCACTGCCTCTCCACTATCTAATTGCGTCAGTAATTTCCATCCACTGTTTGCTCTTTCTTTTTTATGGGCAGCTAACAATACTTGGTTAACTTGTTTCCATTTGGGACAACAGAGGGACAATGATGTCAAGTACTAATATTACAAAAACAGAAAAATCTAATTGCTAAACAAACATGAGGTAACAACTGGTAAACCGAGAAGCAACCAAAAATATTAACATAACAATCGATCCAAAAGATAACTTACTTTTAAATAAGAACAGGAACAAAACTCACGTAAGTCATTGTCAAAACAAGAAAAAAAAACATGACCTCAAAACTCAAAGCCTTGGTTCTAAAATCCAGGGATCATGACACTTTTAACCTCAAATGGTGAAACAAGTTTGTTTTTTTTCACCCTCAGCAAGAACAGTTTTCTTGCATATTTTGCTGTGTTTGTTGGAAACTGTTGAATTAACTCCTTTATTTAGGTGCTAAATAATCATTGGAGGCTAACACATGGCTCTTGCTCTCAGACATGGCATGGCTTATCTTGTTCTGCACACTAACAAATGTAAATGCACGGCATTCCCATAGCAGTGATATCATAATATGACACTTTTATATCACATAGAAATTTATAATGACATGATTGCGGACGATATGACACGGCATATGGATCTTTGGGTGCAAGTACCAACGTAACAATGTCTGGTATGGTTAAGGAAACATTGGGCTGGGATGGTTGTTGTTGATGTTTTCACTACTTGTAAACCAGGTTGATTTTTGGAAAGCAACAATAGCATGGCAGTCAATGTAATATGTAGTAGGATGCAGCTGGTTAAATTTGCAAAGAGTAAACCTCAAAGTCACAGCAGCACAGGGCAGCTGATCTACAAAGAAAACAAGTCCACTGGAGCTCATGGTACAAATCAATTTTGGGAGTTATTTTGAGATGAATCATTTTTTTTCATCACTGCAGTGCTACACCCAATCTTAGGGTTCACCAACTGCAAAGTTGAACCTCTGGCTAAAGCTGTATTTTCTGTCCCCCTGTTTTAGTCTCTCACTCTGATATGTTTAACTTAATATTTAAGTACTTCACTATGTTCAACAGTCTATCTGCTAAGGTGAGGTATTTTTTCTCTGAAAACAGTAGAAAACAATGTCAGAGAGAGTGAACCTAAACATAAAAGCAGTGGGCCAGAAAATCCAAATAAAGAGCTGAAAGTCCGTAAAACGCTTTGGGTGATCATTTTCTGTGCATACATCATTTGGACTAAACCCTCTACATTACACATAGTAATTTGATCCTCTGTAATTATAAAGATATTGATTAGTTCAGTATTTTTGGCTCATTATCCTGGACACCACATGTTCCCACTGATTTCCCATTAAATTTTTCCTCATTTGCCTCCAACCTGCTGTCCCTAATTTACTTAAAACTTATCCATGATTAGGGATTTGTTGGAAATATCCACTTCTAATCAAGCCGCAGGAATTGAGCCATGTAATGTCTGTTCGGGCTGCAGGGGCACATGTGTTGGTGCACAATCACGTGGTCACCCAAACAGATTAACACAATAGCATTCTTTCACACACACTAACATCCTATGTAATTAAAAAGGAGCAAATTCTGAAAGAGTGATGCCAATTATAGAGATCATTGAACAAACAAGCTGACACAATGACAGATTGACTGACTCGCACACATAAACACACACACACACACACACAGGATGTCCGAAAGTAAGGAAGCAGTGTGTCAATAGGAAACAACACAGCGTGAGCCGGAGTGTGTCCCGTGTCCCTGAAGTCACCGTGCACTTGAACCAGGTGCCTTCCTCTGTGTATTTTCCTGTTTACCGACTGGCCCGCCTGCTTGTTTGGGTGTTTTCTTTTGCTCCCTAAAGTCAATATCTTCCTGTGGGCCATGTAGCTCTCGCCTGACTTCACCGCTCTTTTCTGGCCACCGGATGTCATTAAAAAATGCTGCACATATCAGCCAAGGGAAGTCTGATGGAGTCCAGTGTGTGGTGCATTGTTTTGAAATCATACTGGTTTGGGCTTTAGCTATTTCTGGAGTCACAGAGCTGCCTCCTGCACATCATCGGTATTCAACTGTAAGAAGTAGTTATTTTCCACCTACGCCTTGATTGCCAAACAAAACAATGCTATTTCCAAGGACTTCCTTTAAGTATAAATTCATTTCCTCTCTGTGGAGTGACAACTTTATTAGTCACTCAGATGCTGGAAATCTTTGTCAAAATGTTGTGTGAAATTCTCTGAATCAGTTTTCACACTTAAAATACAGAAAGTTCATTTCCTTAGAATTATTGACCAATTATTGACGAGCTACTGAGAATAAATGCCTGCCAGCATGTATCTAATGCTAGTGGAGTGCAGTGAAACAGACGACAACTTTACTGTTGAGTTAAGGTAATACTGTTAGAATGTGTTAACGGGCTGTACAGTAGGAGAGTCCTGTTCAGTAATGTTCTCCTGCAAATTAACATGATTTCTTATGAAGATGAAACTAATGCTTTTATTCTTTAGAGCTTGCAGTCGTTCTGCATTGCAAACTAAATGATTGACGATAAAATATGATCCTTTTTCATGGTTTTCTCTCTATTAAACACTTGTGTGAACTACAAATCTAGCTTCAATCAACCAGCACTACGAGGATTGTATCATACTGAATGTGTCTGGTAGCTGAAGCACAGTTTTTACTGCAGCGCAGCCGTTTGTTTTAGTTGTTTTATTGCAGGAACGATTTTGCTTTGAACACCCACTAATTCCTGTTCCCTGTCCACGGTTTACGATCAGATTTGGGATTATGCTGAATCCTCCACAAATCCACAGACATTTCTAAACCCGAATCTCCACGACCTTTTTGACCTCATGTTTGAGATATGGCTCGCATGTGTTTTTCGCACCCTCAGTATGAGCTTTGAGACGAAACAGTTTTTGGGACTGCCCTGCAAGAATTACATACTTTTAGGGGCTTTTTTTTTTCTTATTGCTTTTGCACCACCAGTATCTGGTGTAATGTGCACCGGTATGCAAAGTGATATATTATCCACGAGGCTACAATGACAACAACAAGTTGGTAAGCACATAATTCAAGCTGGGCATTTGTTGTGTGGTCAAGGTCTCATGATAATAACAGAAAGCACCTATTTTATGCTCTTTTAAGTAAATATGCAAGGAGCCACTAACTTTAAACAGAGGCTTCCTGCAACAGACTGTAGCTTCTGTTGCCACTGATGATAACCTCCCAAAGCCTGACTAAATAAATCCTGTGTGCCTGTATTATAGGGCTGCTTGATTATAATGAAAACCAGAATCATGATTATTTTGGCCAGTCATTAGAGTGTACTCCTCATTTTTTTTAACAAGTGACAAGGGATTTTATTGCCCTTTAAATACAGTTTTTAAAAAGAAAAAATGGATAAATAGGACAAAAGAGGTGTATATGGAGGAAGATGCATGGTCATTACATGGGGAATTATACTGCTAACCCCAAAGTCTGACTCACAATCGACTACCCGCTCACAACCAGGCCAGACAGGCTCCACTGCAAGCTGTCACCCGGTGGAGGCTACAGGATACATGCTTGTACTCGCAGACTTTGTGACATTGAGTAGCCACCTCAGTCACACTGCACCCAAGGTAGACCAGGTAGGAAACCCTTAGGTGTGAACAAGTGAAGTCCCAGCTCACTTAAGAAAAACGTTTCCAACTTTTATCTCTCCTGGATAGTTTTTGATTGTTGACAAAGGGCATTCTCTCTGCCTTCTTGGCTCAAGCTGTACTAAACTGTTTGTGAAACTGGGCTTATAGGAAGGCATAAAATGTCAAAGAGCTCACTAAATCTGAGCGTGCTAATATAATAATTAGATCGTCTACGCTCAGCTGTAATTGAAAAAAGTTACTTTGGTCCAAAAGCACCTAGCATGTGTGTCAATCACAGGTCCTTTATAATGACCTTTGCTTTAAATAGGTTTTCAGAGACAGCATAGACTGCACAAATCACATTGCCACGCACAAATACACACTACTCTGTCTGTATTTGCAGTGTTACGCCCCAGATCTCTGCTGCTTTCATGTCAGCCCAAGACAAACTCTATGATAAGGAAGGATTAGCCGGTCTTGTGCTGAATTGCTCTGCTGACTCTTGACATGTCATGTGCTTTCTCCAGCCTTTATCAGGCTGTTATCGACACGATCCGACTACTCTACCACTCATCTACTGTACTCGCCGCTGATATTTCTTCCCTCTCGCCTGCAACAAGTTTGGTTATTCCCTCAGCGGTTTGGAATTTGACACTGTGAGAGACAAATGGAAGTCTCCCATGTTACCGTCCAGAGGCCTGCAGCACTGGAACAAGCCTCCGTCACCTCACACAACACCAAGCACACACTGTTATCACCCTGTACTCTGCCAAACATGCCACCACCTCCCCAGCTGCACTTGTATCAGCCAGCATTTTTTATCCTGCATAAATGACAGCAGCCCATGCCCTTGAGAAAACCACTTTGGCAAAAGAGAAAAACTACTTAAACTTCAGAACAGACCAAGTTCAGAGGTTTTCCATTTTTACTTGAGTGGCTCTTGTAATTTTACACTGACCTCAGTCTGGGTCAAACCAAAGTCAGTCTCATATCCAAAACGAAATCTTTCAATGTGGGTGTGATTATTGTCAAACTAATCAGAACATTATGTCTTAAACGTGATCTGACCATGAGATTCACCACATGAAGAAGCCTGGAGCTGAGATGTTGTCTGTGGGTTACTCCAGGCTTGTTTTGGTTTTACGAGGTAATCTCAGGCTTCACTGACTTGAGGTGGTTTCACCAAATTAAATACCTTTCAAGTATAAATCCTTTTCACAAAACACCTTAAATGATCGTGGATTCTTTTACCAAATACTTTCTGACATATTACGCCAACATGCTTCTACACTAGACTAGTTACACAGAAGGTATTCATGAGGGTCTATGGTCTACGGAAAGGAGCAGATTGCATGTGATGGTCTTGTTAAGAAACATAACTCAACCGTGGCACAAAGTTCTGCAAATTGCTTTAACCATGCTATCTCATAACCTAAAAGTCGATTACATTATTGAAGACAGACCTGAGAAATTGCAGACTGTAGCCATTTGTTCCCCAGAGCCCTGCATGCTGCGTTACTGTAAAATGTGATACCTCTTCATTAATCCTGCTGATTGGAGCACAGCCCAGTAGGATGTATGCACTTTGAGACCTGACTGTACAGCTTGACTTTGTGTGTGTGGGCATGTGCACACATAAATTCACATCTGTTTTTTGCGAGTACATGCATGCATGTTCATTCACAACTGAGCACGTGTGCACATGGTAAGTGGAACACGGGTGCCTTGAGACTCCCATCTCTTCACCTCTGAGCGTGTTTTGTGCGATTTGAGCACCAAAGGAGAAGTCTTGCATCCATCTCATCTGACAGCTCACGACCTTCTGGTAATCCCAGTATTTCATACTATCTCACTCCCTATTACCTCACACATAAATGCATATATGCATGGACAGAAGGCATGTGACCTACTGCAGCATCAAAGCCAGCCAGTTCATTCATCTGCGGCTGAATTGACATGCAGTCTTACTCAGTTCTCCAACAAACAGCTACTGGCCGAAATCTGCCGTTCTTCCATCTGCATTCCTGCTTTAAACTTTGGAGTCTTATTATGTCATCTCATTAAGCCAGATCTGAAAAGCAGTTTCATTTGTCTTGAGTCACTGGAGAAATGAGAGAGTTCACCATGATGGCTTTTCTAAGGGGATACAGTTTCTTGAGCGGTTTTCATTTATGAGCCCAGCTAACATCTTGTTTTGTTTGTCTGTGAGTGTATTCACCAGTTTGGCTCAAATTGAAATATCAATGTCCAAAACAATAGACTCCATGAAATTTGCTCTTCCTTCCCTCACCCCCAATCGGTCACATTAGATGTCTACATAAATACAACTGAATTGAATTATAGAAATTTAGGGTTGCAAAATTAACTCCATCCAGCCAGCCAGCCATTTTCTTCTGCTTATCCAATTCTGGGTTGTGGAGGAGCTGGAGTCTTACAGGCATTCAATGCCTTAGCTTCAGTCCCCTAACCAACCACTTACAGCAATAATGAAATCAGTCTCATTTCCAGTCTTCACACAGGTATGACTCTTGTTTGGGAAACACTGTTGTGATGTGGACACTATAGGTGGGAATTATCAGTATATCCTACAGTGGACAGTATATTATCCTACAGTATGGTATCATGATATCATTGTAATTTTAAACATTTTGCAATATGCAGAGTAATGCAATGACATATATTAAGGTATATTGTAATTTATCACTTTTTTTCAACTGCAAATTGTATTTCAAAAGTCCCAAAACGTTAATTCTGTTCATCTAGACGTACATCCAGATGAACAGAATCAACTTTTTTGGGGATTTCCTTACCTGGGTGATTGAGCATGCATCAAGACATATATCCCAAAAGGGAAACTTTGTCATTATCAATTTTATCTAATAACATAAAGTTTAAAGTTTCTTTCTCATCTCTTGAATTTATAATGCTGCAAAATTAGTCAGCAGACAGACGGACTAATCCTGGCATTAAAACTTGCCAAAAAGTTTTCAATGCATCTGAGAAACTGAACTGTTTGCATTACAGTCTAGTCCAGCTTAACGGAATGCAAGCGTGTACGAACTGGTGTACTACTACAAGTATTTTGAACGTGAGATAGCACTTCCCAGTTCTCTATGAGATAATGAGCTGTCATGAATCCACAAGCTGTCATGTCAATGCATAAGAAGTTAATGCTATCCTTTCTGCTTTACTCAGCAGAACTCCTTTCTATGTGTCCGTGACTCAGGTTGTGACCCAACCGGCTGTGTTGCAGCGATGTCACATATCAGGGTTTCACTGTGCATGTTCAATCTTTGCATGGATGCAGATCTTTGTACATAAAGTAGGTGATGGATTGCATTATTTAACTGGAAGATAGTCTTGTCAACCTAAGGGTGTCCGGTGTTGGCTGTTATTTTGGGTTGAGCTGACTTAATGTTAGCTTTACTGTCCTCAGCTAACATTAACCCATATGGTGCGTGAGATGAACCCTCATGTTTGTAGTATTCCCACTGTAGTGTTTTACTTCCCTATGGAGAGTCTCTTTTGTTCCAGCCTGATTTAAAAAATCCAAAGGAAGGTCATACATTTTATTTAAATGCAGATGTTGCTTTTCTGATTCCCTTTGTTCAGTTCACTGGTTTGATGTGCTCCTAGTTTTCTCAAACAGCTGGAAAAGTAATAACACTGGTGCTGTTAAAGAGATGGTGTACTATTAGTGATCATCATATAGAGAAAATCCCCCTAAATGCTCCAATCTTGTTCCCTATGGTATGTGAAATGTGATTTACCCTGTATTTTTCATGCACATAACTGTTTGTAAAAGGATATATCTGCATGTCTTAAAACCAGATGTAGCTATGAGGCAGTCCTAATAATATATAACTGACTGAGCAGACAGAACTCAATTTGTTAATCACATGTGCACAAATACACTGACTTGACACTGATGGTTTTATTTATTTTTTTTACTGCATAAAATTATCCACCCTTGAGTACAGCCTCACAGCTCCTATAGTTTTGTTCTTCTCTTGAATGTCATCATCACTCTAGGTTACGTTCAGAATCTTGCCTTGAAAGTGGTATATGGGGGAGCAATGAAAGCATCACCACGCCATTATACATTTTTACAGGAGAGATAACTCTCATAGTTGTTGCTACCGCAGGAAGGTGTTACTCCTGTTCTATATGTGAATCCCTGGCTGCAAAAGTTTGTCTCAGCAGTGCCTGATTTACTGCCCGTTATCTTCTGTTTCCTCTATCGCGCCGAACAATCTGGTTTCACTCGGGCTCCCAGCTCTATTTAAAAGCACTTTGTCAACACAATGAGAAGAGGCGGTATTCCTCCCAGCCAAAGCACCCAAAATTATGTATTGTCGTAAAGAGAGGAGGGAAAAAAAACAAAAAAAACTTGTTTTATAGAGCTGGTGCTGAAATTTCCTAATTTCTTCAAGATGTTGGGATCTTTTGTGAAGCAGATGAAAAGAAGTTGCATTTTTCCAAATGCAGCATATGCCTGGGATCGCTGTTTGTCTCGTATAATCACATAAAGAAAGACTTATCATTCACAGTTTAACTTTTCACATAACATGTATACAGATAAAACTAATTGCTGAGGGTAAAAATACAACTGTAATTATGGTGATCTATTCTGCCTAAATAATACCCAGTGGAGCACGTCAACTGATTAAATGAACTAGTAACATGGGTATAAAAACTGTAGTACAGAGAAGCAGGGTCTTTCATCAGTAAAAATGGGGAGGGGACTGGATGGGATTGAGATTTGTAGAAATACTATTTGTCAACGTGATGTTGCAAAGGACTTTGATTTTCCAGCATGTGCATTAAATAATGTGCCTGAAAGGTTCAGAGAAACCTGAGACATGGCTGTTAAATGTTGCTCTTGATGCCTGAGTTGGCTTTTGTTGTGGAAACTATTTTTATGCTTTTAGAAAAGCATCTGATAACTACTTCAGCCACTTCTTCCACAAATGCAAGTAAAAATTCTAAAGAGAAAACTAAAGACATACGAACAAAATCCAGAACCAACACTACACCGAGATCATTTACGATGCTCTCAGGCAAAGTGGAAAAATCACCTCTGCCAAATCAAACTTTAAAATGGAGCGGTGCAGCCTAAAAATCATGGTGTGTTATCAGCACGCAGTTCTAAAGCCAGCATCTTTGATAATATGGCTGCTGTAAAAACAGCAATGTTAGCTGTCACAAAGAAAATGGTAGAAGAAGTGGAAAACATGAGAAGGTTATTGCTTTGGATATTGACGGATGTTAAACAAATTCACTTTGAATTCTCTGAACAGATCTGGATGCTGAGTTTTATCAACATCGTCTTAAATATCTCAAGCATTGTTTGCGTATTGCCATTTGCCACTCAGATATACCCAGCTTTTACTGTCCTTATCAACAAGTCGGGGCGGAGCTCTCGACTAGAGGATGGACCAGTACACTTGCAGGTGTATGTTGCCCCCTTTAGTTCTGAAATAACTGCAGCCTCAGTATATGCGCTGTCTAGAGTACCAACGTTCAGCACAAAAGAAAAGAAGCAACTCTACCACTGTGCTTTCAGAATTTTGTAACTGATAGACATCATATACATCAGTTTCGATGAGATGTCTACACTAATGAGTGTGCAAAGTGATGACTGCCTTGTTAGACTAGTCAATTATTACTGACTAGCTTTACACCTCATTTTCTTTTGATTTTTGTTTTCTTTTTACCCTGAAATGCTTCTACACAGAACTTTTCATCTTTATAATATAAAGTTACCTTTTTGTGAAAGCTAACTTTAGTAACATGCATTTTCAGTGTAAGTGTAGCATATTATTTATGTATATAACACTATCTCCCAATGACAAGAGATAGTGTCCAGTAATCCCTGTTCTCATCACACAGTAGTGTTATAAATCTGACTTTCCGCTCTTTGTTTTGATTTGGTAAATGGATTGGTACGTATAAAGCACTAAAGCACTTTTCTACTCAGCTGAGCACTCTACTACAAGTTTCATTCATAGAGCACTTTTATCTAAATCTAGGCAGTTTTTGAAATTCCCACACTCTCCCACTCCAATGGATTGAATGCAAGCAACTTGGGTTCAGCATTTTGCCCAACACCCCGACTGGAGTAGTCACAGATCCACCGACGTTGTGAATAATTTGTGATTCATGAGTCACTGTTGTTGGAGACAATACTCTGGTGGGGAAACTGTTAATGGCTACTGCAACATTCAAAACTCACAACCATCCACACAACGATGATATTTGTGTACGTTTTTTTTTTTGTTTTTTTTTTCATTTTAAAATTAGTCTAAAAACTTTCCAAAGTTTTGTATCTCTGTCTTGTGTTTGAATTTACTCAGTATAAATGATTAATGTAAGATTGGAAACCTTTTTATAACTAACAAGAATAGCAAGCGTTAGCCAACCTTGGTAGGTTTTCTATTATAATATTGACCTTTTTACTATTGTTAACGACTGATTTTGTTTTTCGGCCCTTTTATTTATGTTGTTCTATTACTGGGAAACTATGTTGCAGTTTATGGGGTCATAAAGCGACCCTCTGTACTTGGAGTCTGTACACTCTGGGCAAATATGAAGTTGGAAAATCTGCACAGAGCAGTGCAAAAAACATTTAACTGTAATATAGCTGTAATCTCTGGGAAGTGGCAAGATTTGTAATCAGCTTCTCCGGGCCACTGCAGTAGAATGGCAAACAAAAGCAGCTCAAAGATTGGAAGTGAGTGACCCTAACTAGGAAGGCTGATATTTACTTTCTACAGAGACTGATGGCTGCATACAGGACTGTACTCTGTATACGTGACTGAGATCACAAAACCCCTGATGTAACTGTGTAACAGGACAGGACTGCTTTTAATTAACTCTTTTCTCTTTAACTTTCTCTTTGCCTTTTTGAATTAGTTTCCTCATTATAATTCACTTTATTGTGAGCTAACGTCTAGACCACATAAGAAGTGCTAGCAGGGTTCTGGAGGATTTATATCCAGCTGGTAAATCTAAAAATCTATTGCAGCCATTATGGTCACTGTAAAAATACCATCCACTCCTCAGAGATACACGATAATAATGTATGCATCACAACCCACAGCTCACGCCAACCATCCCAGAGCAACACAGGGGAACACCCATGCAGCATTTCCACCTTTGTGTAGTTGAAATTCAAGCACTGCTGCATAACTCACTAAATGGAATTTCTTTGGTTTATAGTGACCAAAAACTAACAAACCGCTTAGTCCTTCTGCATCAAACCCCCAAATGATCCCTCGGCTGTAAGCACTCACTCATGTTAGAATCTTGATTTGATTAATTTTGCCTGTCCTGTTGTTCTGCACAGATGTGACACTGGTTCATGGCCAGTTTTGTTGCTGGTTTTCAGAGAGCATCCGTGCTCGGCCACGGTGCCCTGCCTTCCCCTCTGCCTGAGCTTCTCTGACTCACACACTGAACACTGTTGCCAGGGCTACCATTTATTAATATTGGTCCATAACTTTAAGCCTCATCTCCAGGCTACAGCATGGCTGATGCCTGACAAAGGCACTAAACCCCCTGGAATACAGCCAGATCAATGAGCATGCAACCACAGGCACAGAAATGACTGAAGGTCTGATTGATGCAGATTGTGAATGAGAGCCTTCATAATGGAGCACGCTTTTTGAAAAAACAAAACAAAACAAGAAAAAAAAACGGTGTTCACAGGGCATGGAGAGAGAAGTGGTAATGCAGAACATTGAACACCAGTGACCCCTTGTGGTTATGTTCAGCAAAGTGATCAGTTTACCCTCACCATGCTGAGATCAGGTTTTTATTTTGTACCTATATACAAAATATGTACCCTTAGGTTCACAGTTAAAGAATGAAATCCATCACCTACTTTAAGTGCACAGACCTGCTTCATACAAAGTTGTGGAAAATGCAAACCGAAACGTTGGTATGTGACACGGTCGGAACATATTTTCATGGTCACACCCTGAGTCACTGACACAGAGAAGTGAGTTCTGCTGAGTAAAGGAGAAAGGATTGCATTAACTTGCAATGTACTGACATTAGAGGCTGTGGAGTCATACATTGCGTGACTACAATAGCTCATTATCTCACAGAGGACTGGCAAGTGCTATCTCATGTTCACAGTACCAGTAGTAGTAGTATGTATGTATGTATGTATATATAAGTTCAACGCTTTTCTGCATGGCTGCTTTGTCTTTTTATGAGCTTCTGTTCTCTTACATATAGCATGTGTTCATTAAGACCTGTTAGCTGGCTAGATTGTATATGTTTTTCATCAGTGTCACACTTTTCAGGATTTTTTTCAGGGTTTAAACACTTTTGTGATGAATTTATGGGCTCATTTACTCACTTTGTTTCATTAATTCACTAAGTAAGTTTTGGTCACAGCCAATGAGTGTGTGGTTTGATAGTCAGACCCAACCCTCTCTCATTACATCTGGTTGCAAAACAGAGAGATGGCGTCTGTGAAAGTGTATGTCTGTAAGCAAAAAGATCAGCTAATGCTAATATATATGCTCCATATAAGGCATTTTGTCTACTTCAGTCTACTGCAGGCGTAACGCGTTACACACCAAAGTAGCACTTACAATCAATGCTCGTAATCTGTAAACGCATTACATTTTTGTTACGATACTGTAGTGAATCCAGTACCTGTTTACAGTTACAAAGCAAACAGATATATTAGTACTTGTGTTATATGAGTTCTCAGGTTATCTGCAGGTTGGGTGGATAGAGACTATTAGCTTACTAAGTTTTTGTGCACGGTGGAGCAAAATGGTCTACAACTGTTGAGAATGGGAACTATAGAAAACTAATCATTTTTATTGCATGAAAGGGCATGAAGATAATGGCAAAGCACAAACGCATTGGATCCAGAATTATGTTAATGCCAAGGGAATGCTGGCTGCAACCAAAGGACTTATCGCTTTATAGCTTCCATTTCTTCCGATGCCTTCTACTGCAGAATCACAGTGCCCACGATCTTTCTGGAAGTGGTGTTTCTTCTGTTTTCACCAGCATTTCTGGTGGCCTTGTGGTAAAACTAGAACACTAAAATGCAGTGATCACATCATTCAGTGTCTCAACCCGAGCAGCTGTCCAATAAGCCAACAAAATGAAAAATTATAATGCCTTAGGGTGCCTTTAAATCTTTGAACAAAAACACTTTTTCCCTATTTAAAATTTTTTTTTGACAGTGGAATTCCAAAGATTCGGGTTTGTAGGCATCAGTGAAAACAAGTCATTTGTCTTTTTTTGACAGTGTAAACATATATTAGTGTGCATTTCAACAAAAACACACACATTAAAGCTTCACAGCCTGGAAGAGGGTTTGCTCGAGTTTACAAAGACATCAAGGAACAACATGAGGCACTTACTCCCCCAAATGCTCATTTGAGTGTACTGCTAACAGAGTTTGTGTCGACATTATCGTCAACCCCAAGGCCGTGGGAACTAGGGGTACTGAGAGAGCTGCAGCACCCCCTGCTGGAAAAGGCAAACACAGCACCACCTGGCAAATAGTGCTTGTAGTGTTTTTTTTTCTTCTATCTGTGTCGGTATTTGCTTAAGAAAATTGCGAAAATTGTGATTTAGAAATCAGTGATAAAAGCTAAGATTTTTTTTTATTTATTCCATATTAGACACAATTCAAAATGAGCTATCAGCCAATACCTTTCACAAGCTGTCACATTGGTATGAAAATTAATTTCTAGATTTTTTAAATGTACATATATATTTTTGTTAACTACCATGTTATGAAAAGAGTTGGTGTTTATTTCATCACTTGGCAACACATATGTCCATGGATGTCTCCACAAAGAAACCTGTTTAATTATTTATTTATGTAAGCACCAAAAGAGCAGTGGGAATCAAAATCAGCACCTCCAAATCTGAGGCCATAGACTCAGCCGGAAAAGGGTGGAGTGCCCACTCTGGGTCAGGGATGAGTTCCTGCCCCAAGCGGAAGAGTTCAAGTATCTCTGGGTCTTGTTCACAAGTGTTGGGAGAAGGGAACGGGAGATTGACAGACGGATTGGTGCTGAGGCTGCACTGATGCAGATACTGTACCGGTCCATTGTGGTTAAGAGAGAGCTGAGTGTAAAAGTGAAGCTCTCAATTTACTAGTCGATCTACGTCCCTACCCACACCTATGGTCACGAGCTGTGGGTAGTGTCCTAAAGAACGAGATTGTGGGTACAAGCAGCAGAAATGGACTTCCTCAGAAGGGTGGCTGGCCTCCTCCTTAAAGATAGGGTGAGAAGTTCTGCCTCCTGGGTGAGTGCACCACCAGGAGGAGGCCCCGGTGAAGACCCAGGACACGCTGGAGAGATTACATCTCTCGGCTGGTCTGGGAACGCCTTGGTGTTCCCCCGGACAAACTGGGGGAGGTGGCTGGGGAGAGGGAGGTCTGGGCTTCTCTGCATAGACTGCTGCCCCCACGACCCGGCCCCAGATAAGCAGAAGAAGAAGGATGGATGAGGTAAAGAGGAAAAGAAAAGGTTATATGCATTTCACTGGTGTAAGTTCTATGAGTCAAAGTGATGTCAACAGCATATTATAAATATTATATATGTATTCAAGCATATACAGAGGGGCAAAAAAGTATTTAGTCAGCCACCAATTGTGCAAGTTCTCCCACTTAAAAGATGAGAGAGGCCTGTAAATTTTGTCATAGGTACACACCTGAACTATGAGAGACAAAATGAGAAAAACAAATCCAGAAAATCACATTGTCTGAAGTCTTTTTTTTCCAAATTATGGTGGAAAATAAGTATTTGGTCAATAACTAAAGTTCATCTCAATACTTTGTTATATACCCTTTGTTGGCAATGACAGAGGTCAAACGTTTTCTGTAAGTCTTCAAAAGGTTTTCATACACTGTTGCTGGTATTTTGGCCCATTCCTCCATGCAGGTCTCCTCGCAGTGATGTTTTGGGGCTGTCGCTGGGCAACACAGACTTTCAACTCCTTCTAAAGATTTTTTATGGGGTTGAGATCTGGAGACTGGCTAGGCCACTCCAGGACCTTGAAATGCTTCTTATGAAGCCACTTCTTCGTTACCTGGGCAGTGTGTTTGGAATCATTGTCATGCTGAAAGACCCAGCCACGTTTCATCTTCAGTGCCCTTCAATGCTGATGGAAGACGTCTGGCACTGAGTCCCTGGCAGCGTAGTGTGTTACTGATGGTAGCCTTAGTTACTTTGGTCCCAGCTCTCTGCAGGTCATTCACTAGGTCCCACCGTGTGATTCTGGGATTTTTGCTCACGGTTCTTGTGATTATTTTGACTTATTTATTGCAGATTCAGTCCTCCCAGCCTGGTGCAGGGCTACAATTTTGTTTCTGTGTCCTTTGACAGCTCTTTGGTATTGGCCATAGTGGACTTTGGAGTGTGACTGTTTGAGGTTGTGGACAGATGTCTTTTATACTGATAACGAGTTCAAACAGGTGCCATTAATACAGGTAACGAGTGGAGGACAGAGGAACCTCTTACAGAAGAAGTTACAGGTCTGTGAGAGCCAAAAACTTTGCTTGTTTGTAGGTGAAAAAATACTTATTTTTCACCATAATTACCAAATAAATTCTTTAAAAATCAGACAATGTGATGTAACATGAAACCTCACAGCATTACAGATTTCCTCATGGAGTATTGTCATCACCCAGCCAGACGGGCAGGAGAACAACTGTGAGAACACGATAACTCTATAATGAGTTCACGTAGGATTTTCAAATTGATACCTTGAGTGTATCTAAACACCATGAACATATTTGTAGCCACTACAGCCAAAATATAGGAGTTGACCCCTGTTGGTGATTAGAAATAATCAGGATTAAAGTGGCATTTGTGTAATTTCATTTGAAATAAGGTGTCTGTACATTCTGCCTACACCATGCCTTTTAAACATGTGTCATCTTCCGCTCAGAAAAGATTAAGATGTGACAAAGTAAAACTTCCCCTGGGGGATTTTGGATTTATAGCATGCAAACAGACGTTGTGTACTCGATACTTTCACTGACATTCAAAAAAATGGTGCAGAGGATGAACTTATTAACACTGCAGCTGTCGCACGCTGAATTGATGCCATTATTTTAATGCATGCTGCAAATGTGAAGTATGATGGAGAGAGGTCATATGCTCTGACAGCAATTTACTATGCATTACTTATTATGCATGTGGTTGCAGAGCTAGAAGAAAAGTGTTCCCCTAAAAGAAATCTATGTACAGTTAATGCAAAAGTCATTCACAGTTAATATGAATGCAAACACAGTCATAGTTAACAGGCAACAGAGACTAATTCACTCTACATATTAAGTGAACAAGAGAAACAAACTGCTTCAGCTTCACCAAGCGCTGTATCTTAATGACATCAAAGAATAATCTCTGCAGATAACACTAAAAAAGTCATCACATTGCCCCAGTTACCAAATGCAGATGATCAAAGTAAACTTTTCTTTAGTGGGCCTGGAATCATTCAACAACACATTGCAATAATTAGGCTGTTTGTTCTGCCAGAATAGTTAAGCATGTTTTGGAAAACATCTGACACATTTAGAAGTGATGGACAACGTATTATGGATATGGGTCATCCTGAAAAACATCAAAGATGATCTTGTTTTTTCCTATTAAGTTCAGAAACATCTTCCTGCCTCTAGCCATTTTGGGGGTTTTCTGGGAGAACTGTGAGATTCACAAGAATATCAAAAGACATAATCGTTATTTACCGACCCCAGGTTCTCAT
Source organism: Pelvicachromis taeniatus (assembly GCA_015108175.1). NCBI lineage: Eukaryota > Metazoa > Chordata > Actinopteri > Cichliformes > Cichlidae > Pelvicachromis > Pelvicachromis taeniatus. Next base: position 47,190 of record VURO01049663.1, on the reverse strand, counting down.
CCAGGTTGGAGATTCCCCAAATTACCTGACCAGAGAGGCATCCACGATGTTTCATAGATATCCTTTCACTGATGCCGGGCACTATCTCTATCACCTTTGCCTTTAGTTAAAGTCAAATTGAGTCACTATTATTAAACAGTTTAACTAAACCTTTGAATAGTTTGACTTGTGCAAGCCCGCTAAATGTTGCAGCAAGTATTTCTGAATGTCACAGCAAAACCTTGCCTTTATGAAAGGAAAATAAAGCTGTGACTCATTTCTCAGCAGAAATACGTGTCCTGAAGGACAGCTGAGGGTCTCTGGACGCAGTCCACTGCCCATCAACAGTTTACAGCCTTTGAATAAAAGTTGCATAATCATTTTTACTGCTTGCTCATCTACTTCTCTGTGTTATCAAGATATTATGCAAGCTAAACAAGCTTTATGGGCAATACTGGGTTTTATTGACCCATATGTGGATTGCTATTACAATGCACAGTGACAGATGACAGCCAAACATTAACAGCTGTAGCTCAGTTCTGTAATGTAGGATACTTTGGACTAAGGTCAAAACAGGATAGAGGCTACACTGAAGTCACTGGAGATTATTGTGGCTTAGTTGGTAGTACCAGAACTAACAATTACCAGATTTTTTCAAAGCCACATCCCAGCTTTGTATGTGCCTGTTATAGTGCTGTAGTGTTGTAGGCAGTAAATTTAGCTGAGACTTTAATTTACCTCGACTAGGAAGAGAGCCAGGATCATATTCAAGCAGGGCTTCATTTGCAGCTCATAAAAATGTCATTTTTTATAAGATAAGAATTTGCTCCTGTTTTCATTGTTACTTATGCAAATTCAGAACTTTACATGTTTATAAATTCATCATGTAATGTATTGATTCCAATAGTGGAAGAAGGGTCCTTTCAAACTTGCCACTCTCCTTTAGTCCATTTATTAACTATTTATAATACTGTGCAAAATGTTTGCCTGAAGTGCAGTCATGAGGCAACCATGATTTCAGATAGTGTATATCTGCTGTAGATAGTATTTTAAGCCTGTCACTTCTTTGTTTTGTACTCCACTTGTCCAGTTTCCTCAGAGTTTTTAAGGACACACACTGCACATTGCACACCAGATATGCCAGGTTTTTAGCTAATTGTCTTTGGATATCATTGTCCTTGTTTCTGAGCTTTTTGGTCTTCTGATATGTTTTTCTTAAAGATTATATGGTCCACTTCTTGATTTTTTTTTTTTTTTTTTTTTTTTTTTTTTTTTTTTTTTTTTTTTTTTTTTGTTTTTTCTGTGTTTTTTTTTTTTTTTTTTTTTTTTTTTTTTTTTTTTTTTTTTTTTTTTTTTTTTTTTTTTTTTATTTTTTATTATTTTTTTGTTTTATTTCTTTTTTTTTTTTTTTTTTTGTTCTTTGTGTATTTT
>VURO01049663.1:24514-41615 GCA_015108175.1 Pelvicachromis taeniatus | reverse complement strand
GGTTGGTGTGGGGGTGGGGGGGGGGGGGGGGGGGGGGTTTACAGTTACTTTTAGCATTACATGGTCTCACCTCAGAGAAGAAGTGAATTTGCTAAGACATCTATTTTGTGGCATTGCATTAACACACACATGAATGCTCCAGACCAGCAAACTGCCAAAACTGCTGCTTTTACAGGGGTGCATGAAGTGCATTTGATGGTACTTATACTCTTACTTCCTATGGAAGCAGTAATGGTGTACTTCCATTACTTCCACTGCCTTCCTGTGTCTACGTGTGAGTCCTGGTTCCTCACCTGCCCTACTCACCTGTTATCCATTGGCGACAATCAGCGAGGCTGTATTTAAGACCAGCGCAGTCTTCTATTCTCTGCCAGGTTGTTAACTAACTCATCGTGGTAGTCAATAACCCAGTCTCCTTGGCAAGATTCTCCACACCTCTCTGCAACCCACTCCTTTAAATCAAAACTACTCACCGCTTTAACAAAGCGCTGTTCTACTGCAGAATATTTTTAAGGTTATCTGCTATTAAAAGCCAGGCCAGGAAAATCTGCTTCATGTTTTTCTGTGTTTTATCCTCAGTTACTTTGACACAAAGGCACCTGCTGTGATGCTTACACCTCTGATAAAGTCTCACAAGTGTCAGCTTTGTTTTTATAGATATAAAAACATGGATATGTACTGATAAATTATCAGAAATATAATTTTTATGACTGTCTGAGGCAAAATGTCCCCCGAATCAAATCGAATCGTGGATTGGATTGAGTCAGAATCGGAATCGAATCAGTTCTAGAAATCAGTGACGATATCCAGGCCTACTCACGACCTTCGCCTTCAAGTAAGCCCGCAGAATCAGTAATAACCTAACTCTCCCTCTGTTCCAGTGCATCCACGTCAGATACTCCCCACTACGTACCCTGGTGTTGCCATTTCTAATCTGTGTTCACAATAAAGCTTGTTTAAATCTTATCGCTGTTACATTCCAGTGTCTGCATTTGGATCCACTCCCATGTACTGGCCTCCAGTGCCCCTTGACAAATTCATAATGTAAACTAATTAGGATGGTACCTTGATTTACAACCACACTATTTGTGTCTCCCTGTAGCTTTAATTTGTTTATATTACCTAACTCACAACAAGAAAGCCAATTTGTGTCTTTGCATAAATGCCAAACCATTTCTTCAATATAAAAATAAAATCAAGAAGCTGGAAAGATATTTGAAGACAGACTAATGTATTGCTGCTATAATTAATCTCCCTATACATTTCCCTGCTCCTTTTTCTTTCCTCTTCTTCCTCCTTTCAGCTAAGTGGTATTATCTGTTTGGCATGAGTTCAACAATTTAAAAATATCAAAGGTTTTTTTTTGTTTTGTTTTTTGTTATGGGGATCTCTGCAGAATTACAAGTAGTCTTGGTGTGCAGACACAGATACAATACGGTCCCCTGCTTCTGTCTATGTGGGTATGTGTGTGTGGCCTGTGTGCCAGTTTACAGGCAACACCAGGCCTAAGGAGTTCCCCTGAAACCAGCCATACCTGCCGCCAATCAAGATTCACCAGCTGCTGAGCCTCATCAGCAGTCTACTACTTAACAGAGTGGCTGGACTTCAGTTGACACTGAATTGTTGAGTGATGGTACAGCCATGGCTCTGAACTGAACCTGTCTTTATCCCTTGTCTAGGAGAAATGTTAAACTAATTGTCATATCTTGTTCTGTTAGGAGCCTGGGAAAGAGAGTGTTGGCAGGAGCAGAGCACAGCAGTAAATATTGTGTGTCGGATTTCACCACATACCACTGACCAAGAGCACTTGCACGAGAGTCGGGAGTAACCACAAACAGAGTCATGTCTTTGGAACTGTTTGTTTTTCACTGTTCATGTCTCACTGTAAATATATTCACTGTCGTTAATGAGGAAGTCGTGCATTTGGGTCCTTTTCTTGCCCTCAACCTAACAAATGCTCTCCAATCACACAATGACAGAATATAAGCAGCTTTATCCATGTTGTTCAGTGTAATACTAACTCTCTCTTCTTATATACACAAATAATACAATAACAGTAATGTTCAAAAATGCACAAAAGTCTGAATTTCTAACCCACAGCCACTGAATTACATCATAATACAATCAAAACTGTTGAGTCAGATGCAAAGGAAACCAGAAAAACCCACAAAAAAAAAAAACAAACAGGTGGGTGTTTTTCATGGATGGATACGTATTTTTGGTCAGGAATTTTTCCATGTACTAAGATTTGCTTCCAGTGCCACCACACATGACTCCTATCAGGGAGATAATGAGTGGTGACAGTGGAGGAGGAGATAGAAGGGGAGAGAGAGAGAGAGAGAGAGAGAGAGGGTAGTAATGCTTTTACGAGCAACACCCCCACACACTTTCACGCATAAGCTGCATGCAACATCAGATCCTCAGCCACTCCGTGTGTGGATCTGTTCGCAAAGGGCTCGGAGTGCCAAGATGCCTTCTTACAGCTGGCTGCTGGCTCTGTATCTAGCAGCACTAACAGGTAAAAAAAAAAAAAAAAAAGTCTTTATCCTCTGTGATTAGGATCTGCTCTCTGTGTGAAGACTTTTATTGAGCCACTGTTGCAATCAATATTTCTCTTTGTTTACAGTGATTACAGAAACTGTCAAGTGGCAAACGGGTCACATGTAAGAGCTGCTGTTATAGGGCTAGTTACAGTCTGCATGTACATGCACTGCATGATTTAAGCATTTAGACCATTTAAAGAAGACTTGCATTTAAAGAAGTAAATGCATTTTTTCTCTTTCTGTGCCGGGTGGTTTACTTGTCTGTATTTCTTTGCACAAAATTTGACTGCTTAAACTCTCCAGAGCAGTTTTTGATCAGCAGTAACTCGGACATGAAATAATTAGAGTATCTTGATTGATTGCACTTCTCTTGCTGTCTGAGCTATGGTTAATGGGATTGATACAAACTCTGTGTCCAGTCTGACTCTTGTCCTCAAAGCCTTGAGTCACATTGGTCCCACAGATTGCTGTGACCTTCAGATCGTCTGAAAAGATTTGGTACAATAAGCCCCTTTTAAAGGGAAAGATTAGTTTAGACTAATCCAAAAATGTGCTTGCATAGCTCAATTCAGTCACTTGTATCACTTTTCCAAGGTCTTTTACCTTTGTGTGCATGCAATTTCAGGAAACACTGATGGTGCTGTTGCACGAGAACCAACTGAAAGGAACTGCTCTTTGACCCCACCGGTAAGATTAGCTTGTCAACTGAATGTTTATATAAGAGGATGCTGTTGATTTCTTTGCTAAAATTACACAAATGAATCCATAAAGTTGAAGTCAAAAATGTGACTGATCAATATGCAGGACTAGAGGCAGGCAGAATAACAAACCAAACCTTTTTTTCAGGTTGAATCCAGTTTCCAAAATATATCTCAGCTTGTTTTTCACACCAATTATAATAATAATAATTTAAAAAATGATCTTACTCAGAAATTTGAGTCAATGAGTTGAAAATTTATTGACTCAAATTTTCAACTTATTGACTCAAATTTCTGAGTAAGTCAGAATTTTGGAGCATCAGGGTGGAGGGGGCAAAGAAATCTAGAGTATCACAAGAAGGGAACGCTAGAAGAATAAGGGAATCAAAACGGTACACCAGGATAACAGGAAAAACCTAAACATCAACTTGAACACTAACTGAGAATTCCAATCCCAGAGATCAGGACATGTTGAATGAGTTTTGTACACTTAGTTAATTATTACAGTACAAGGACTGCAGTTAATGATTAATAAGGAGGGAAATACAGAGATGGATGAATCAGCAGCTCCTCAAGTTTTAATTCAATCTGAAGATTTTTACTCTCTCTCTGTGTGTGTGTGTGTGTGTGTGTGTGTGTGTGTGTGTGTGTGTGTGTGTGTGTGTGTGTGTGTGTGTGTGTGTGTGTGTGTGTTGTAGTACCTCCCCAGCACAACAGTAAACACCTCTCTCCAGCTGGAGGAGCTACGAGTGCAAATGCGTGGCATGAATATTTCTGCCTACATTATCCCCAGCACCGATGCTCACCTGGTACATATGCTGTCCATCATTATTATTTCATCTGAGAAGCTCGTGTGTGTTTGTTGTGTTTGAGTTTGTATGCTTTTTTTTTTTCCCCGTTAGAGTGAATACATTGCACCACGTGACGCCAGGATGGCCTTCATGACTGGTTTCACTGGTTCTGCAGGTACAACCCTTTTCTTCCTCCTCCTCCTCCTCATGACTCACTCCCGACATCTTCGGTCACGCAGCTCCTCTGCTTTCATCCCACATCCTCGCCATACATCTCGCTCCTCATTCATTTGTTTTCCCTGCTTTCACTTGCTGCACGGCTGCATGTCCTCAAGTGTAGGCGCTCACCCTCGCAGTGGAACTTCACTATGAAATGATGAGCTCTGTTTTCACACTTTAACTGTGAACTGAATTAACGAAATGATCACACACGTTTCTGTACTCGGCTTTTGCATGAATGAAAGAATGAGAAAGCAGATGACAGTTCAGTAAAGTGCTGTTTACACTCGATCAAACCTATGTGAAACTCTATTATGAGAAGCCATATGTTCTGGTCTTTTATTAAGATACATTGATGGGTATTTGTGATGTGAGGTTCAACAGTGGAATGATAATGTCTACCCTGATTATATATCCACACCACATTACCAGGCTGTTATCACTGCTTCTTCCTCACCCTCTCATCCAATCACACATACATTTTTTAAAAATTCAGATTATCTGTCCAGTCACACATTGTACTGAGTCAACTCTGACATTTATTATCATTTGTAATTCACTGTCGCTGCTGCCATCTCTATAACGCAGCTGTTTTCCTGCCTCTCCCCAGGCACTGCCGTAGTTACCCTGAACAAGGCCGCTCTGTGGACAGATAGCCGCTATTGGGTTCAAGCTGAGAGACAGATGGACTGCAACTGGGAGCTGGAAAAAGATGGTAGGAGTGGTCATATTATGCTTGCTTGTTATGACAACATGGCTCCCATAGATTCCAGTCGAATGTTTCCTTTTTAAAAACCATGTTAACATTATAGCAGAGTTAATATCATTAAACATTGCTCATTGACAAAAATCTTTAAGACCAATGCAAAAATTAAGACACTGCAACTTATGATACTTACAATTTATCACTTTTCATGACCCTCAATGACATTCAAGGATTTCAGAAAAAAGAGAACTGAACGCACTAGTGGTCAGTCCTGTAAAGGGCCACGTACACTCACCAGCCACTTCATTAGGAACATCTGTTGCACTGATGAACCCCGGGTTACGAGTTTAATCCTTTCCAGAACCGAGCTCGTAACCCGAACAAATTTTCCCCATTTAAAATAATGGAAATGAGATTAATCCGTTCCAGCCCTCCCAAAAAGTCCCCAAAATATCATAAATAATGAAAAAAAAAACATGTTTTTAAATAAGAAACAAACATCAAAATACTGTATTAGTAAACATAGTTAAATAAAAGATAAACCAACTTAAGAAAATGTAACCTTACCTTGGCAGCAGACGATTGCAGTTAACGGAGAGCGAATGAGGAGGGAGGACCAGGTACGGTAAAACTAAAACAACACTTTCTTAAACTTCAAACAAAACTAAAATTGCACTTTGTATGTACGTACATGAATTGTAAAAAAAAATAATAACCTTTCTTAACTTTAAACTTAGCCTAACACTTAACATTAAGTACGTATGATTTTTGGGTTTTTTACGCTAATCATCTGTTTTTGCCTTTTTGGCTGCACTTTCGGCACCTTCACTTATAGCAGTTTCAGTTTTAGTATAAAGATACCTATGCAACAACGTTTGCTTTTGCCTGCTTTTTAAAAGCTTACGGAAGTGAGCCAAGCAGGTGTCATCATAATTTGCTGCAGAACGACTAGTTGGAAAAAAGGCAAAGCAGAAACTAGTGGTGACGTATCGGAGCTCGGCTCGTAAAAGGGGCAGAAATTTTGCTTGGATCGCAGCTTGTAAACCGAATTACTCGTATATCGAATTACTCGTATACCGAGCTGCTCGTAAACCGGGATTCCACTGTATCTAATCAGCCAATCACACGACACCATTGGCTTTAAGCACGCAAGCATGGTCAAGACAACCTACCGAAGTTCAAAGTGACCCTCGGAACGGGGGGGAAAAAAGTGATGCCAGTGACATTGAGTGTGGCATTGTTGTTGGTGCCAGACAGGCTTCTGGTTTTTTAGAAAGTCCTGATAACATTGAACATATCAAAGCTTGAAGCAGATGAACTATAGTAACAAAAGACCACACCAGCTGTTCACTCCTATTTTCTCTGAACAAGAGACTGAGATTCAACAATTTGCAAAAATTGGACAACAGATGATTGGAAAAATTTCTGTTGGTTTGCTGAATCTCAAATTCTGCTAAGACATTCAGATCGTATGACAGAAATTTGGCATCAACTATTTTAAAGCATGGATCTATCCCCAACTGTTCAGGCTGGTGATGTAATGGTGTGGGGTTTAAATTTTTTTTTTTGGCACACTTTGGGTCACTTAGTGCCAAATGACCATCTTTAAATCTACACCCTACCTATTTGTTGTTCCTGCCTGTGTCCACTCATTTATAATAACAGTTTACCATCTGCTTCCAGCAGCATAAAGCACCACGTCACAAAGCTCAAATCATCTCTAACCAGTTCACGGAACATGACAGTGAGTCTGTACTCACTACACTGTACTCCAAATTGGCTCCACAGCCACTACATAATTAGCCTTCTTCCATCAGCTCTTAAACTGCCATTGCTTCATGTTATGACTTTGTTTCTTCATTGTGTATAAGTTTTAATTTTTCGTCTTTATTGATGAATTGTTGTATCTGTTTCTCAAATTACTTGTTTTCTTAAAAGGATATGGTGGGGTTATGTGACATGTTCCTCTAATGCCTATACAACTACTGTGTATATAATACACATAATACAAATGTGTATTATAAATGTGTAATTAATACATACATTACAGCCATGTATGTAGTAAACCACAGTGGAAAATGCTCACCATTTGCATTCCTGGTCGGGGAAACATTTGCTGAAATAGTTTTAGGAAATTACTGATTAACAAATGGTTCTAAGGCTGCAACACAGAGGGGGTAGGGAAGGCTGGAATGTACTGTCAGGCAATATGGAAAAAAAAGCATTAAAATGTATAAAGACAGAGCGATGCATGGCTCTGAATGCTGATCTGACCTCTGCTCTTCATAGTCAGCTTTAAAATTCAAAGTCAGGGAGTCTTTGCTAATATTAAGTGTTATAATGAAAGGAATTAATTCTTTACAGGGAAAATTCAGACTAGGCCTTTTTGACTCTGAGGTTGCATATGGGTCTCATTAACCTTATGCTACTAGAATAAATAACCTTTCAACTTTTAAAAATTATTTTTATTACATTCACCAGTAATAAAAGCCTTCTTAAATCTGTGTGTGTTGGAGGGGGGGGGATGGGTTCTTTCACTTTCACAAAACTACTGTTGGCTTTTTGAAAAGCCAAACAAGAAGAAAACATGGAAAAGTCAGCATGTAATTCAGTACACTAACATCCTACTGTCATGGTACTGTGTCATAGACCCAGTGTTTTCTACTTCTGGACATTATGCTGTATGTTTTGAATATTCTATGTGATTCTTAGGTTCATGGTTATTCTTTCATCATGTTTAAAGTATGTGTATGTTAGCCTTCAGTTCTTAGTCGTCTTAGTTCTCCCTCAGTGTTTAATCTTCTGGGTTTATTCAGTCTTGTCCTGTGTTTACTCTTGTCTCCCAGCCACTGTGTCAAGCTCGCTTGTCCTGACAGACACGGATACTTGGCTGGGGAGGCAAACACGGAGATGATACAAGGACAGACTAGACACAAAAGGTCAAACAAGGAACTCGAAACAAAACTCAGAGGTGCTAGGAAAAACAATGATTAAGGCTAAATAATACAGAACTTGAACATAAATGATCTCTTACATCCAAAAGAACAAATTATGGGTCCATAACGAAAACACTGGGTCGAAGATCCAGGACCGTGTCAACGTCCAGTGAGAAAAACTGGAATGAATATTGTGGCTCATTCAGTTTTGCATTGACTTTCTTGTTTTGCCGTTTGCCAACACATATTTCCTTTATGACCGCTTTCAAATAAAATAAAAAATCCAGTATCTGCCACAACACTGAAGATATTAATTTAACTGAGATGTATTTATTTAATTATGAGTTGGGTAGTAATGGACGTTTAAGAAAGGTGTCACATACTGAATATGGATATTGACTGAATATTGAATTCAGTTTTATTTCCAACATTAGTCACCTGAGGGGCTACAATATTCGCACAGCCTTCCTTTGATTAACGTATTGGAAACAGTGGGAACGAAACTCCTTTTTAAAAGGAAAGAAAAAACTCATGTAGAACAAAGTTTAGGGAGGACACCCCCCCACCCCCCACCCCCAAAAAAGGGGGGAAAAAAACAAACAAAGAAACATCTGCACAAGATGAATGATCACTTTTTACTGGGGTAATTCCCAATATCTGACTTGCATCGGCCCGTCCACTGCAAACACTGATAACCAAAGAATTGGTTTGCGCTGCAATAACAAAAGCATGTTTTAAAATTTATTTAGCTGTGAACATGTGAGAAGTTAAGTGAGCTTTCTGGATGAACTTGGACCTAAATGGCCTGTTTTCGGATCATTCTGCAACTGTTTTCTGCACCAACATTTAACCAGTCCAATTCCAATTTGACAAAGTTTGCTTTAAATATTACGATCAATTCACTGATAGAAACTGTATTTTCTGATGGAATTTTACTGCAGTTTAGTTAACCTGACTCTTTCTTCTTTTTTTTTAATTCCCCTTTGTTTGTGCTCATTTTATTTTATATTCATTATAAACCCAAAAGTTGTTTTTAAAATTGCAATGGTTTCCACCTTCTGCATCATTTTTACAGTTAACTTGACTGCAGACTGTCATGTGTGATACTCTCTAGTGTCCATCAGCAATGTGGCAGAGTGGCTTATCTCAGAAGTGCCAAAGGGTGACGAGATCGGTTTTGATCCCTTCCTCTTCTCTCTCAGTGAGTCTCACATTTCTTCCCCACCTGTCAGTCTGGCTTAACATCAATAAAGTGCTCACCTAGGTAGATGGGGAAATTATTGACAAAGCCTCCAGACGCCATGCAGACTGTTTACTTGTGATTGATTCAGTTCACCGTGTGTAATCATCTGCAGTTTCCTCCATTAGAAACGCAGGAAAACTACAACATCAATCTGGAGTCGAGCGATCGCAGCCTCAAGTCCATCACCGAGAACCTGGTCGACAAAGTGTGGAAGGAAAGACCGTCGGTCCCACCCGACAGCCTCACTCGACTGCCTGACCGAGTCATACGTAGGTTTCCTTTACGTGTATGTGTGTTTATGTTTGTACTGAGCACACACCTTTCAGTCTGTTGGTCTACCTGTGTGGCCTTTGTTATCTGTGTGCTGATAAATACCTGCAAACTGGACAGAGCGCAATAAGCCGCTCCATAAATAGCCTGTCAATGGTTTTACAACAGGTTGATGGATAAAATACCAACTTAGACCGACTGGATGAGGATATTGTCCAGTTTATGGTCAGAATAGACAAATGGAATAAATGGAGAGCGCCATAAACCTAATGGACTGTATGTGACTACAAGCTGGACAAAAAAGAAATCCATATAGCTTGCAAATATTGTCTCATAGTTTAGACGTGAAAGCTTGTTCTTCTGCTAGGCTGACTGTCTGGAAGAAGTCCATTAAGTAATGAGAAGCTTGCACGTCAAAGTAAAAGACCTATTTACTAGAAAGGCCTTGGAGTACGGCTGAGCTCCACAGCATTATATTATATAGACCCATCAATTCATTCTCTTCTGTAGATCCAGCTTAGCATCATGGCTGAGCTGGAGCCATTGCCACATATCATAGGGCATGATGATCACCAATCTATTGCAAGACTAACAAATTGAGACAGGTGCTGCTGATCTAAATTTAAGAGCAACAAGTGGAGCACTGAAAGCAATTTATTGATTTAAGATGATAGTAGATAGTTGCTACCAAAAAGTCTGATTCACCATGAGACTGGTTACACCCACAGATGGGTCACAATGTGTTAGATGCAACCCCATCAGTGTTATTTGGCCTAGATTCTGCAAACCTTTGTGATGAACAAAAAAAAGCCTCTGAATGATTTTGCAAAGAGAAATTGTTGTAGTTAACAGTGAAGACCACTGTTTGGAGAGGATATGATATGTGGATTTTTTTTTTTTTTTTGTCTCCCTAGTCAGTGATTCAGTTAGTGTTGCTGTACCCCATTTTGGTGCATCTGAATTACTACTTTGTCCAGTTCTCCACAAATTTGTCACATTTCTGTGTCAGTCATTTCAAATGTTTTACAAAGTAGACTTGAATTTCAGACTGAATTTGAGTAAGTTAGCAGGTCTTTTATGTCTTTAACAGACATTTTTGGCACTTACAAGCAGCAAACACAACTCTGGCATGCCATTAACATCCTAAGAGAAAAGCTGATCTGGTTAGTAACCTCTTACAGCAATCACATGCTCTCTTCCTAACAAACACCCAGAGAATTGCTGTATGAACTAGCTGTGTGACGATAATCTGTATTGATTATTTGACCTAAAAATGAAATATTTATGTGTTAATAATCAAGAGTTGTGGTTTAATACATTCTGTTCAAACTATTTTGGCGTTATTTCCTAATGATTTTTTTTTTTTCCCCAACCACATTAATTGTGAAGTGAAAATGTAAGAATCCCAGTATGAAGCCATTTCCCTCAGCTTTAGGGAGCAATTAAGTATTATTTTTCTTCACACAATCTACTCTCTACAAACCCACACTGACGTATAACTTGGGTTTGTCTGAGTGCTTTTTACTCAATCTGCTGGCAAAGTTATAAACTGCCAGGTAAACTTACTGAAGCATTTTGATCACCTTTTTACACATAACACATATCTAATAAAGGAGCACAAAGACATAAATGGTGTACTGCAAAGAGGGATTAATGGGTTTGTGAGGTAAGTCAAACCTAGCTGACTACTTTATTTAACCTTTATTTATACACGTTGTCCCATTGAGACACAATGTTTCAATTACAAGAGAGACCATTTTATACAACTCATTCACCCATTCACACAAGCACTTTTTTCTATGCTTTTTCTATGCAAGTGCTTTCTATATAGCATTCACACACATTCGTACTCTAGTGGATGCATCAGAGAGCAACTTGGGGTTAGCATCTTGTAGATCAAATCTCCAACCTCCCAATTAGCAAACGACCTGCTCTACCTCCTGAGCCATAGCCACCCTTCAAGGACATTAAATGTCCTCCCATGGACAAAAGCACACTGGACTGCGGATATGACACATTAGCATCAAATGTGTCCCACATGATGCAAATAAAAATGTGTATATTTGTAGAGAGGACCTGGCAAGAGAAAGTGGAGCACATACGGACTCAGATGGAGGACAATCCACACAGCCCCACAGGCCTCCTACTTTCAGCGCTGGATGAAACTGCTTGTAAGTAGCTGCAATCTTATAAATACTGGTGTTCAAAAATGCCTTATTAATTATGGTGCATATTTATACTGAGGAATAACTGGATCACTGAGAAAGGCTGATGTATATCTAGCTCTAATGTATCATGACCTGCTCTAATGCAGGTCATAGATGCTCTTCACCACCACCAGCGCAGAATTTAAATCCCCCTCCCCCCCACCCCACCCATTTGATTCAAGCTTATTTGAATGTACAGAACTACATTCACCTATTCAGAATGACAAGAAGGAAATATCAGTTCATTTTAAAGTCCCCCTAAAATTAAATAGCTTTTCTTATTGCTCTTTTACTTGCCCAACATTCTGTCCTGACAAGCTGCTCAGCTGCAGCATATAAATTAACCTGAAAATGTCACAGATCTGTTTTAGATGTTTTTGTAGTCCTAACTGTTCAGTACCAGAAACAACATGCTGTCTACCAGTGACACGCAGCTGCACTGCATATTCCTTTGCTTCAGGCCTTGTTTTCTATAGTGCAACACTGTGGCAGCCAATCTAGTGTCACTCCAACAGCCTCCAGCCAGTTGAATAGAAAACTGACTTTTTTTTCTCTCATTTCTAATTAAATAATTAAAAACTTAAACGATGAAACATTCTCAGATCATTCTCATTCCCAACACGTAACATACAGACGATTTGTCACGTCCCGAGGCATCTCATAGTAACGCGAAAGGCACCCTTCCGTGTGCTTATGGGACAGTCTGGATTCTCAATTGAATCCAAGAGATTGCTCCTCACGGCGGTAACACACACTCCAGCCATCCATTCCATCCAGTGTTTTCCAAAGTGATTCATGATCAGAACATAAAACACACTTACATGTATAGATTAATTCCAAACGGCTCTCATGCCTCTGAACATGTAACATACCGACATAACATTGGTATGTTACGTGTTGGGATGAGAACGTGTTGATAGCCTCACTTTTAGAGGATCTACAAGTAAAAAACTGAGCAAAAAGACACTATGAAATGAATACATTTTATCTAAAAGAGAAAAAAAATTACTGTTCCTATAAATTGGTCTAAAAATTGGTCTAAAAAAGCTATCTGGCTTCCATTAATGTTCTTAAAATATTGCTAAAGTTTAATAGTATAATAGGCAGTTAAATGGTTAATCTTCCCGTATGAGCTAAAGGTGAAAAGCCTAAGGAGTTATGACTTGTTGATGTCGATGTATTGGGCTGATCAAATGTCAACTGTAGTTAAACTGGGGCTAGGGCCTTTCTTTCATGTCATAACCAACATGCAGCAAGTCAATGTAACCTTTATTGGATGGACAACCAGCCAAGTAATCCATCCATCTATTAGATCTGGGTGCTATGACCGCAAATCACTCACTCAGATTACTTTGGAACGTGTTGCACCCAACACTGTTAGCAACAGACAGCATAATAGGCTGAATATAGTTTTCTGAGAATGTACTGGCAGACCACTGGGAACTACAGATAGCATGTCTACTTGCAGAGAGCATCTATTGCCTGATGGAGGCAGTGTCGAAAGTAAGCCAGCAACACATTTTTGTTTTTGATTCTGGTGAACTCCAGAACGCCCCCTGCTGGCAATTAAAAGAATGTAGTTTTAAGGTATATCAACTTTATTTTCCATCTTCCGATCTGGAAGCCATGTCCATCTTTTATACTGTCTGAACACTACCACTGGGTACAAAATCTTCCCTCTAGTATTGACGATTTTTACTTTAAAAAAGTAATTTTCAAAAAGTGTCCTTTTAAGATGAAGAATATTAGGATTAAAAAAAAAACACTTAAAAATGTATTCAAACAATTTCTCTATATGTCAACCTAAAATCTCTGCTCCAGCTCGATCACTCTAAGTGACTGGTTGTTTAAAGGATGTGACTGACTATGCAAGATTTCTGCACACTGAATTATACAAAAGCAGTCTACTCCCCAAACCAACACGAGAAGGGTATCATTCGTGAGACTGTTCGTGACTCTGACTTGAATTAGAGCCTGTTTTGAAATGACAGCAGCACAGAGAGAGTCACGCAAGTCTCACAATGGATGCAAAGAGCGCTTCATGGCCCAAATTGATCCCAATGAGGAAATAAATGAACATGCTGACAGTGAGATGTTTTCTGTTTGGTTTCAGGGCTTTTCAATATGCGTGGCAATGACATCCCTTACAATCCTTTCTTCTACTCCTACACTCTACTCACAATGAATGAGATCTGGTAGGTTCCTATTTAGACACTACATTTCACCAAATAAAAATCCTTTTATTCCATCCACCACAAATACCGTCTACAAACCTATTATCAGTGGTTTATATATCATGTAAATGGATATGCAGCATTTCTTTCTGTTCACATCATGTAACAGGCTCTTTCTCCACATGGAGCGAGTGACAGAAGAGTTGAAGGTGTACTTGAATGCTTCTTGTGAAGGGGCCCTCTGTGTGCAACTAAAAGGTTATGATACCGTCCTCGGTCATCTGAAGAACTATGTGACCAAGCCTGGGGTTAAAGTGTGGATCGGTACAGAGTACACAAACTATGCTCTTTATGAGGTCATTACACCGCAGGTATGAAGACTTTTTATTTCCTTTTATGTGCTGCACAGCATAAATATGCCCACCGTGATAGTTGGGTTTTTTTTATGTATTTTTTTATGTCTAACAATCTGTTTGCACTGCTGTTCTCTTGCTATACTTGCATACAGTAAGAACAGCAGCTGTCTGCAGCTGCTAGAAGAGCTGCTGTAAATTAAAGCTGCACTAATCAGTACTTTGGATCAAATGACTGTTCGTCTAATGTATAATATACCGAAGAGAACACACAGACGTTCACAGTCAAATGTGATTTGGGTGAATAATTAACCCTACCAATAATTTTATCGATTTCCAAACAAACTGTAAAACGTAAACTCATTATTTTTTTATTTTTTTATTTATTTTTACACTTATGGTGTCAAGGGCTGAAACCTGTCACAACTCAGTTACAATGATGGTCTGTGACAGGGCTCATTCTAAATTTACAGTGTACTTAACTGAAAATATTGGAATGATAACCTATAAAATAATAAAACTACAAATGTTTACTGTAAACTTGATGCCCACAGACTTCAGACTTTAAAAAGTTCAGAAGGAAGCATTTCTACCACTGCTGCATCAACCGTTTAGCAATAAGTGCTATACTTTTGAATGTAAGGCATTTTCTCACTCTTGTTTGATATAGGACTTTAGCTGCCTGGCACTCAAAGTGATTGTTGTTTTCAAATGCACTAAATGTTTTTCTAGCACTTCCTGAGCTATGAGAAAGATGATGCCGCAGACATAGTGTCTAGTTTTCACACACAATTCATTATTGCGCACTCTTTGATGGGTGATCATTTGAGCGCCTTCCCGGGACAGTTTCAGCCACTCTCACGCTCTGCCAGCTCAGACTCCTCTCCACACACCGTTCCAGCGTGCTACTGTGTAAAATATCCTCCTGAGAACCAAGGAAAAGAAGAATTTTCCCATTGAACCTTTTTTGTCATTTCCTTTCTCTTTGGAGCTAAAAGAGGCCACCCAAACACATGAGAGATCAATGGAACGCCCAGGATGTCCTATAATAGTACATCAGGACTTAGTAGGATAGCGCAAATAAGTCAAAAGATATAGACCAAAAACAGTGTACTGTGTACACAGAGGATATATAAATAAATTGGCTGGTTCTCAAGAGGAATAGGAGGGACCTGATTAGATCATTGCTGCCAGCTGTGCCAGCTGTGCCAGCTGTTCTCCCATGGTACTGCCAAAACCACAAACCACTCCCCGCCATCACGTAGCATAATCGCCCGAATTAAACCGTCATTTCTAACCGACAGTCCCCTCATGAATGAAAGAAGAAATCGACCACAGCAATCTGCACCTCCCAGTCGATGGCTCACTAGCACTAAGGTGGATACCAGCAGTTAATTCATGTGTTGTAGCTCTTCCTGAGCTACACAGCACCGCAGACAAAGTGTTTGCTTTTCGCACGCAATCCTTTATTGCATACACTTTGATAGATGATCACATTTGAGCTCTTTCCCTGGACCGCGCCAGCCAGTCTGCTGCTAGCTCAACCTAAGAGTGAAGGCAGGAGCTGATCCTTAAATTTAGTGACTCAGGAGCCCCAGATCAGTACAGAACGATGACAGCCACTGACTTCATCAGCCACGAACATACTTGAACTCCTTCGCTTGGAGCAACAAGTCCCTGACGTAGAGTAGGCACTCCACCCTTTTCCAGCTGAGAACCATGACTTCAGACTAGGCGGTGCCAGACACGTCATACACAGCTGTAAACTGGGCCTTCACAGATGGGGGAAAAATAACTGTTGTCTGTGAAGTAACACCCCCCAATATCACATACCATTATGAAGATCCCTGTGTTCTTTAGTCAGAGCATGTGGATTCCATGATTTTAGAAAATGACTGGTCAGGCTGAGTTTATGTCCCTCTGGATCTCGTTCAGTGAGGGGAGCAGGAGATGGTAACAAATTGCTTTTTGTCTGCGGTGACAATTTCCACGTTTTTGGACAAGGCCCTTCTACTAATAAATGTGTGTAATTTTACAAATTGGGTAATAAAAATAATAATTAATAATCTTTTTTTTTTGCATCGTATAGGACAAATTATTGACAAGTTCCTACTCTCCCGTGCTGACGACAAAAGCTGTTAAAGATGAGACTGAGCAGCGGATTTTACGGGATGCTCACGTATGTCATCCACTCAGACACGCATGATGCTTCTAAAGGAGACACGGAGTTAAAAATACACCTGAGTAAATTTAGTACCCCATTCAAAGATGCCTTTCAACACGCCATATCCGTTTTTAATCTGCATAATTATTTATTTATTTTTATTAATGCTGTGAATGGTATTAAGACTCGCCTCTTCAGTGTGTCACAGTGACTCTGTGCAGGTGAGGGATGCTGTTGCTGTTATCCAGTTCCTGATGTGGCTGGAAAAGACCGTGCCAGAGGGCAATGAGACTGAACTGACCGCTGCAGAATACGTCAACAACTGCCGCAGGTGGGTGGGAACAAGGACAGCTGACGTGATGTATTCGAAACAAACGGTTTAGTTTGAAAATGTAAAACTATAAAAGAATTGTTACAGACCTGAAACATGAGAATCTTTAGAAATTATGAAGTTCAAACGGTATGTAATTAAAAGTTTATATGAATGTCATTTCAGCAAACAGAAGGACAGCAGAGGCCCAAGCTTTGGCACCATATCTGCAAGTGGACCTAATGCTGCTCTTGCCCATTACAGGTGAGATTTATTTATTCTCAACAACAATATACCGATTTTTGCATTTTTAAGGATACATTCATAGACGATTACACTCCCTTATCACACTGAATGCCAAAAATGATCTCCTAAATGTTTGAATCTTCTTAAATCATAGTGAGGTGCTCAAATATTCAAGATTTCAGTGGTGCAGATTTTTTATTCTTCTTTTTTTTTTTTTTTTATGAATTACAAGATAAAAACT
>VURO01049661.1:25808-42301 GCA_015108175.1 Pelvicachromis taeniatus | reverse complement strand
TCCCAGCTGAAAAGTCTATGGAAGCACTGGAAATGCTGAAGGCGGAGTTCGGTGTGCGATTCCGTCAACTACATGTTCATGCAAAAGAAATCCGTCTTTTCCAGAACCCCTTTGTTGCCGACATCGATGAAGCCCAGCCTTTTTATCAGTTTGAGCTGGCCGAGTTACAGACCTGTGATGTTCTGAAAGACACATTCAAGCCCAACAGTCTCGTTGACTTCTATGCCTCCCTCCCAAATGACACGTACCCTAACATAAAAAAACATGCAATGAAGATGTCCACACTTTTTGGCAGCACGTATATCTGCGAGCAAACTTTTTCACGCATGAAACTCCTGAAAACTCCGATGAGATCAAGATTGACAGATGAACATCTGCATCAGTGTTTGAGACTGGCTGTGACTAGAATGGAACCGGACATTCAACTTCTCACCGGCCAGATGCAGGCCCACAGTTCACACTGATGAACATACAGTACATAGGTAAGCTCACTTTTCTGACTTGAATGAGTCATTCTGAGTATAAACAAATATAATTGCAATAAAATTTACTGGGATAAAATCCACCTCCACAACTATACTGGTATTGAAATGTATTGTGCTGTGTAGGTGCTGTGTAGGTGCTGTATCACTTAGTTCGGTTTCTCAGCCTGCTTGTTTTGTGGTTTTCAGAGGGAAGTTGATGAGAGAGAGCAAACAGTGGTGTCTACTAGGCTGCCCTACTGGAACCTACAAAACTGGAAAGCACACAAGAACTTTGAGAGACTGCGCATGAGTCATTTAAGAGATTCTGCTCTGAACAACTGAAGCTTAACTTTTATCTAAGATTGTGAATGGCACAACAGAAACTGTATTTCTGTGAAGAACCCAGAGTGGGTTATTTGGTCTCAGAAAAGGTTATTAATATTTGGTTATGTGTGGCTTTCTGGAAAACAATAAATGTTTACATTTCGGCACCCCTGTGATCGTCACACTTTTTCTGTTACAAACTGACCCTGGCCCCCCATCACAGAAGGGAAAAGCTATGTGGCCCTCACTGGAAAAAGTTTGGGGACCCCTGGTTTAAACAGTTACTGCAACAGGGGGAATACCGGACACCATAAAAACAAACCTTAGCTTTCGAACGTGCTTCTAAGAAGTTGAGAAAATTTCAAATTTGCCTCCCAGAACGTGCCAGTGTGGTATGAACTTGAAAATCTTAGGTGATTTCTTGAAAAGCTGGCCTCTGACCTTCAGCGCTGACATATCTTAGCCATACGGCCAGAGGAGGTGGGTACACCTTGGACACATTGCCAGTCTTGTCGCAGGGCTAACGCAGAGAGACAACCATTCACACATACAAGCAATTTAGAATCACCAGTTAACCCAATACAGCTAACTGTGTGATTGGAACCTTCAAAATCTTTTAAAGGTTGGCCTGTAGAGGTGAGGAATCAAGATACCTGACAACAGAATGAGAACCAGGTTACCTTGAAAACACATGGGAGACAGATTTGAACATAATTATCATACTTAAGTGTTAAGTTCTTACACATATGAATATTATCCAATACACACAGAAGTAAAAATAAAAGTGTTAACTAAAGCGTAAAGCACTTAAGGTTATTTTAATGATAACCAATGAAATAGTTCCTTGTGTTTCTCTTGGTGCTCGTTAATTGTGCCTGCCGTCTGTAACGAGCTTGTAATGTTTTTCCTTTCCGCTGCTTTTATATTCCTCCCTATTATGTTTTAAGGACGTTTCGTGAAGGACACATATTGTGTTCATGCGGTGGATCAGGTAGCTATAGAGTCTGTCAGTGCTGGCAGGTACCTGAAGACTCTGCTGCCGGGGAGTTCATTAGTGAGCTGCTGACCTAATTTTCAGTGTGGATGACATTTAATATCAACTCTCTATTTCTGTAAGGAGCCAAGTTTAGAGGTGCAGGCTGCAATAAAATATGCTCCACTGTTAAATTCTGCCAGTATACAGCCTGTAAATCTGTGTGTTCCCAATAGACAAAATGACATTATGATTACGTGCATTTAATGTACATAGTCAGTTGTGTAGTGTTACATCGGTCTGTTCGCAAAGGCCTGGCTGCCAAATAAATGTTACAACTCTTCACCCTCACGTCTCCTATCCAGTTTCTTATCTTTCCTTTCTTTCAGATGGTACAGTGCGCGTGTATGCAGACAAACACTCACAAGAGCACATGCTGCTTCTCTGTGACTGACCAACATCAATCACAGTTGGGACGTGTAAAGCGCGGGTGAGACAGCAGACAGGAGAGAGTGGTGCAATCACAGAGTGCTCAGATGAGCTCCTAATTTAGCGCATGTAGCTCGCTCGGACTCCCTGGGAGCGTTTGGTTAAATTACAGGCCATATTTTTAGTGAAGGCTAGGCTTCATCCCTGGAACTGCCAGGGCAGCTGAGGACCATCACTCACACGCCTGTCGGCCCCCAGTTTGCTCAACACTGGAGCTGTTAACGCCTGTGAATGCATGCGTGTGTGTGGTGAGCAGGAGCAAAATGAGGCCATTCTTAGAAACGGTCACATTTTTATTGCTTGATGTGAGGTTCTGTATGTGTGCCCTGTAAATATTAATTCCTGGGAACAACAGTGTTGCTTTGGATCGCACGCATGCTGCAGACAGAAAAACCAAAGAGACCAGAAGTCTCAAGTGGCAGCCTCCAACAGTCAGAAATGGAGCCAATAAGGAAGTGCCAAAACTGCACTTCCTCTAATGTCAACATCAGACTGGTAAAAACGTAGGACATTCCCCTGAAACGCCCATATATTCAGCAAGTAACATGTTTTTATAGCCTGCTGCTGCAAAAACTAAATGGTTTTGGTATGTAGAGCTGATTTCCACCTTCATAACAACTCTACAGAGTGAAGCTTTTTCCACGGTGTTTTTGCTGTTTGCACCTTCTAGCATTATCTTATATATCATAAGGAGGAACTGTGAGGTCCACTAGTCTAAAAAATGTGTGCTCAGGTTTTGGTGACTGAAGCTCTACCATATTATTTCTGTTTTGTTTAGGAGAAATCTACACATAAACTTTACTGCCAAAGGTATTTGCTTGTATGCTTTCACACATATGAACTTGAGTGACATCCCATTTTTAATCCAAAGACTTTAATGCAATGTCAGCCCAGTCTTTGCAGCTATGATAACTTCAACTCTTCTGAGAAGGCTTTTCACAAGGTGTAGGAGCGTGTTTATGGGAATATTTGAACATACTTCCAGAAGCACTTTTGTGAGATCAGACACTGATGTTGGGCGAGAAGGTCTCTCTCGCAGTCTCCACTCTAATTTATCCCAAATGGGTTCTGTCGGCAGGACTCTGTGCAGGCCAGTCAAGTTCTTCTACACCAAATTCGCTCATCCATGTCTTTATGGACCTTGCTTTGAGCACTGGTGCACAGTCGTGCTGGAACAGGAAGGGGCCATCCCCAAACTGTTCCCACAAAGTTGGGAACAAGAAGTGGTCCAAAATATCTTGGTATGCTGAAACATTGAGAGTTCCTTTGACTGGAACTAAGAGGCTGAGCACAACTCCTGAAAAACAACCCCACACCATAATCCCCCCTCCACCAAAGTTTACATTTGGCACAGTGCAGTCAGACAGGTACCATTCTCCTGGCAACTGACAAACTCAGAATCATCCATCTGATTACCAAACGGAGAATGTGGATCATGCCGTGTTACCTGATGTCACTTTTCTACTACTCTAAAGATCTGTGGTAGCTTTCTTAAGATAATCTAGAGGCCACATCAAGTTTGGAGGTCTGTGGTGATTGATTCTGCAGAAGGTTTCGCTCACTATGCACCTCAGTATCCACTGACCCCACTCTGCTGTTGTTCTTACTTCCACTTTGTTATGCACTTTATACACCTGTGGCCATGGAAGAAACTGGAATATCTGAATTTAGTGATTTGGATGAGTGCTTAAATATATTGGATGGGTGGCAATATAATGTATGTGTGCCTTTACAGTTTATAGATGTCTTGCTAACCAAGTTTGCGTGCATTAATTGATAAAACGAAAACCCTCTACAATCTCTCATATAAGAATAGTTACAAGAATGTGGGTCATGCCATGTTATGTTGGTCTTAGCGGTGCTAGACACTTCCAGCCTCAGATGTGGCCACAACCCTCATCACATGAAAATCTCAGCTGAGTGGAAATGACAGTGTCTGGAAGTAGCCTAACCCTGAAACTGATGCTAAGCCTCATGATGTTCCACACCACCGAGTGTAACCAAGTTTAGGTTTAGAGGAACAGCTTCTGTTATGCAATCACTGCTAACTGTAAAGGCAAAAAGAGAAGAAATAAGCAAAGTCATTTACGGCAAACAGAGACAGATGATTAGCACCATAATTTTTTTTTTCCCATTAACAGTAACATCTGATGGTTGGTGGTTGACTCATAAATTTATTCAGTGTGTGGGGGAGCTGTCAAAAGATCATGTGAAATATGTAGCTCGGGTTTTTCATCAAGAAAAACAAACATCAACAACATTTCTCGCTTGCATTTCTAAACGTGGAGCAGTGGCAGTCGTAGCAATAGTGTATTTCAGTCCTTAGTAAGATTGATCGTAGACACATTCACAGCGTTGTGATTACAAAACAAGCTGGGTGATGTGATTCTGTGTGGTCCTGGTGTTGTTCATGTTGGGGGAATTGAAATACGTGGACTGTTATTTTCCATATGGGAACAAAGAGCAAGTCCCTGTGTCATACATCAATACATTAGCAAGGTGATACACTTTTTGCCAGGGAAATGATAGATTGCTGTGTTGTCTGTGTATTAAAGCACCACCTGCTAACCATTCAGTTCAATATAATTTTATTTATGTAAAGCAATTTCACAAAAACATTCATCTTTTTTTTTTTTTTATGGCAAAGACTACATTATTAGAGAGAGAACCCCAGTTGTCATGGTGTCTCCTATGATCATTTGGCAACAGTGGTGAGGAAAAACTCCCTTTTAACAGGAAGAAACCTCTGGCAAAAACATGTATAGTGTGTCAAGGGAGGCAGAAAACAGAAGGAGCACAAATACAAAACTATGGAGAGACCAAAGTTAATAGCATATAATGGGAGCGCTGATCCAGCGCTAACTATAAGCTTTATCAAAAAGGAAAGTTTAAAGTCTAACTTTAGAAGTACGGAGGGTGTCTGTCTCCTGAGCCCAAACCGGGAGCTGGTTCCACAAGAGAGGATCCTGATAGCTGAAGCCTCTGCCTCCCATTTTACTTTTAGAAACTCTAGGAACCCCAAGTAAGCCTGCAGTCTCAGAGTGACGTGCTCTGTTGGAATAATATGAGGTCTTCGGGATATTTTATGGCCTGATCTCAAGACTACATAAGTGAGAAGAAGAAAAAATGGCATTTCCAGACACACAAACAAACTGGCAAAGACTTTTGGCTTGTCCTCATGACTGCCATATCAGTGTGTCAGCTGAATTGCCATTTCATCCTGTTTAATCCTGTCAGTCACAAGGACGGACTGAAGCACTAAAGCTTTGTTCTTGTTGACTCTTTAAGCAGGTAAGCCTTTTTGAAGTTTGAATTATGTTTTTATGAGCTCTTTCCTGGCTCTCTAAGTATGCCCATAGGGGGACAGCTGAAACAATCTGGGAACCTATCATTTATGATCTGATGAATTAGCTTCTTAGTGATCGGCTACTGGAACAGATATCCATGCCGAGACTTACTGTTCTTTGCATCGGCGATTCCTTAAAGTCTGACGAGGGATGGGAGGAATTAATGATGAGCTAGAAAGATGATAAATTATTCTAAAAACAGAGGGATAGTTCAAATAGAGAAAGCAAACTAAACTTAAAAACATAAAAAGCTGGTGGGGGAAGGGAGACTTGTTGACGGAGAAACATGAAAAAAAAATGCTTTCAACTCTATGTTGGTTCAGTGGTAGTACTTTACTCTTTACTCTCAGCTGTCTGCATCTTGTTATTATGCATCATGTGCTTGTGAGCACCTGCTCAGCACTAACAGTCTGCAACATTTCCTCTGCTGATCTATCTTTAGGGACCACAACAGGCTGAAGAGCCACGTTGCCTCCTGTGTCTTAGCCTATTGTATGTCTTTTTTTTCTCCTAAGGGACAGGAACCCACGCCAGACTGTAACAAAAGGACAACTCCCTTCCTCTCATCTTAAGGATGAAGGCAGGAGGCCAAAACAGTACAAACAACATACGCACGTTGCACTGTTGAAGGAAAAACAGTGCAAAGGCTCGAGCCTAACATCCTGTGTACTCTCCTGGGCTTTTTCCATGGCGTGTTTGATAAAGAAACATGTGTTCGGGTCATTAGGTCAGAAGACATTCATGCAGAGACAATAAAATGATGAAATTAAATTTATCTTGACTTGACAAGTTAACCTTTAGTGGCTTTTAGGGGCACTGGTGCTCAGGGAAAGTAAACAGAGAGTGGCTCTTTGTGAAAATATAAAATGACACCACTAAGTATTAATGTGGCACTATGTAGTGTTTCTACAGAACCAACAAACAAAATGTAAGAAAAGAAATTTCAGATAGCTTATAGCCCGTCAAAATGATCTGACTTGCATATGTAGGATTAACACTGGTGATGAGAGAGGTCTCCCTCAAATCCCCCAGTGAGTCCACAAAGTCCAAGCCTCAAGCAACCGAATCAGATCAGGAGAACGACCGGGACAGTTCACAGTGTAGCCTGCATTGGTCCCCCAGGGTTTGATATTACTGCACCATCCAGAGGTTTCTGGTGTAAACCTGAAATGTTGTGTTTCACAAAGACTCTTTATGGATGTGGCCACCATAACTTCACCCATTAGTTCACCCATTAGAGATTACCCAGTGTGAAGCTTCAAGCGGAGCAGTTTAGCTGTCCGCTGACTCCAAAACCGATGGATACACCACGGGGTATGGTAATTACAAAGAAGGCCCAACCACAAGCATGTCCTGCTCTATTATCCTTATTGGCTCTAACAGGAAGCATAATTTACAAAATAAACTTCATGTTGTATTAAATTAGATGTGAAACTAGAGCTAAAGCCCATCAACACATCACAGATCTGAAGACAACTGTCTCAAAGACTTCTGTATAAACACTCCTTCTTGAAAACACGAGAGTCGCCCCCTGTTGGCCATTCGGAACATTGCATATTTAAGACAGCCCTGTGTTTAACCCCCATCATATTTGATTCGTACACTTCTACGTCAACAGTGTGCCCCCACCCCCACCCCCCACCCCAGTATCACTCACCAGACTCAGTATTTCAATGCTGCTTGTATCAC
Organism: Pelvicachromis taeniatus; assembly: GCA_015108175.1. NCBI lineage: Eukaryota > Metazoa > Chordata > Actinopteri > Cichliformes > Cichlidae > Pelvicachromis > Pelvicachromis taeniatus. Next base: position 35,015 of record VURO01049661.1, on the reverse strand, counting down.
ATATAAAATGGTAAAGTAGAAAAGAAGTTAACCTTCTTGTCATGAACAAGAAGATACTTGCAGGTGAAAAAACGAGAAATGAAAGGCAGCACAGGCAGAGAGCTGATAAATATAAATGCCTCTAATTAAAATCAAATAAGTGGGTGGATATTTTTATCCACACACTATAGTTAACCGCAACTAAACTAAAAACTAATACTAGATGTGAGAAGAAAAAAAAACATCTTAGTTCAACTTGAACTTGAAAAGTTGACTTGTTGAACTTGAAAAACTAAACTAAACTCTGTAGAAAATAAACTAAAACTAAAGTGAATTTAAGGCAAAAAGCCAAAAGACGATACAAATTAAAACAAAGTAGAAATTACAGAAGAAGAATCATTGAATCGCAATACCATTATGTCGCAGTACTATATTGTAAATTATGAGACATGGACGCAGTGTTAACGTTCAATTAGAATCAACTTTATTGGAACAACATGCGAACATATTAACAGAATCATAACTGTATATTCTCTACATCAGCATAAACAATATGTTGGTCATACAACATAAGAACAAAGCTTAACAGAATCAAATATATTATATCAACATCTTTATTTCCCGAACCAATAATTAACTTCACCGGGTTTCATAATCTTTACAGCAAACAACATCCTGTGTTATCATATCAGCTGCTCAGATGAATCGATCAAAATGGAAACATTACACAATAACATCTCTAAATCTATAAATTATTTTTTGATAAAGCCTTATTGTAGATTACATCTGATTTCAGTGTTCATTAGGATTTCTTTTTAAATCACTCTCCTTAACGTCTCTGTACAGAAAGAAAATGCCCTTTTATCACTTTTACAGCTCGCAGGCGCCATCTACTGGTTGTAGTTTCTTCCCCAGCTTGACACCAAATCTGTCACATCTGGACAGCAGAGGCTGTGCGGATATGAACAGAGCCAAAACTCTGGTCCTGAATTAGCTAAGACTACATTCTTGGAAAGGTGAAGCCAAGAAAACAGTATCATACAATATAACTACTGATTTTTGTTTCTTTTTCTTTATAGTTTAAATAAAGTTGCAGAAAATCAAAAAGAATCTCTTAAAAATGAGCAGTAAATACTGCAAAAACATGGCTTTTATATATATATATATATATTTCAAAAATATTGATCATACCTCAAACACTTGAGATGTTAAAAATAGCATAACCATCAGAAGTAAGGGGGCTCCTTTCCAGTGACTCCACTATCCAGTCCATTTCCTCCCATCCATTCCTCATTCAACTCCCACATAATATCTTGCAATGATAGCACTGGCAGTGCGCTATCCTGGATCACTGGCGGTTGTCCTGCATCCCTGCCGTCCTCAAGAGCTGCTGGAGTCGGAATACTCCCCATCTGTGGACACGGAACTTCCAGACAGTTCGTTGGGCTGTTCTCTTGGCTGCTGTTGAAGAATCCAGAATCAGGAGTGTCTGCTTTGAATATTTCAAGGAGCTCGTGTAAGTCTGAACTAGGGTGCATGGAGGCTGCCTGACTGGAGTTGTAGCTTACCATCTCCATGGGAGGCTGACGCCATGCAGGCACCCCAGTGGGCTCTTGGTAGCCTTGCTGAGGCATGTACTCCCACAGGTTTGAGCTGGGGTTACTGGCCATTGAGCCTCCTTGCTGAATCCCATACATGACTCCACACTGTCCATACCCTCCGGTGGCATTGAAGGCAGGAGGAAACTGTCCATTGTTAAGCGCCTGCTGCATTTGGGGTGCGAAGGCCTGTGTGTGGCTGCGAGCCTGTGGACTGTGCGCCGGGCTTTGAGACTGCCACTGGGCTTTGCTGGATCCTTTTGATTTTAGGGTGCGAGCTCTTCGGTTCTGAAACCACACCTGGGCGGGAAATAAAGGGGAAAAAACGTGAGCTTAGATTTAAAAGCAGTACAGGTAAAGCACTCCATTCTGTTGTGTTAATAATTGTCTTCCTCTTTCAAGAGGAAGCTATTAGCTGTCAGTGTGTATCTTCCCCTTAAATAAGCTCCTGATAAAAAACAGCTGGTGTTATCTCGACAGATAAAGACATAGAGTGAGCGCGGTATCAAGTCCCCGCACAGCAACAGTGGAAGAGGTACAAAGTCCAAGAGGGTCTTTGCAGTTAAACTAATGTCAAAATTATTGATATTTTATGTCAACAAAAGCCAAATCTTAACCTAACCTTAGCTCAATCTTGCTGCTTTATTAATAAATATTTACCTGGATGCGTGACTCAGGCAGGCCTGTGGTCTGGGACAGGTTCTCTCTGATGGTGATTCCAGGGTACGGGTCAGTCTCAAAGGTGGCACGCAGGAGCTCCACGTGTTCTTTGGAGAAGCTGGTCCTCTTCCTGCGACTGGCGGTGCGTGAGGAGCCGTTGCCAGAGGCCGCAGGAATGGCGTCATCTGTGGAAAGAAGACAAAACAGATTATTCCATCAGATCAGACGGGGTATATCATCAGTCTTCTTGATATGGCATGATTTCAGGTTGGTCTTGTGATCTTGTTGGTATGAGTCGCTGTGCAGCATCCCAGGAAGTTGACTGTTCATCCGGACGCAGTGTTTCCAGCAAGACAAGCATTTCTTCACTCGTCCAAGTGACTTCTTCAGTCTCCAAACACTCACTTGGATGAGAAACGCTGCGTCCCGATGAACAAAATCAACTTTCTGGGATTTTTAAAATTGTCAACCTGGACGATTGAGCGTGCATTAAGCACAGCACACTTGGTGCTGTTTGAGGTAGAAAAACCTGAAAACATACAGCAGCATCTTATAACTGAAAGGAACCAAACTAGAAGAGAAGTTTGGTTTGTCTGTTTTTTTTTTCTGCTTAGTTGTTCTAAGTTTTCAAACCTGAGTTTGTTCTTACCATTAGAGGAGTCCTTCCACATGGCAGCAGTTAGAATGGATCTCTGGATGCACAGCAGTTGGATGAATGCAGTCGTTCCCTCGAAGTGTCTCTGAGTGTCCCTCAGGTTTACCTCAGGCCACCTTTTATGAGCTGTCATCTGAGGCCTCTGCAGGGAATCCCAGGATGAATCCCCACCCCCTGACCACGCCCCCGCCCACATACTATTATCACATTTGATTGATCGTCGAAACCAGTTAATTAAAATACGACGTGCATGTGATTGTTTGTGTTTTGGGATTGTCAGCACATGCTGGCCACCCAAGAAACAGTAAACATACAGCACAAGTTGGAGTGCAAAGATTAGACAGCCACTTTTCTGTGCATATATATTATTATATACTTGCTGGTGTTTTCGACATTTATTTTTTACTGTGACTTATTTGTGTTAGTGCTCAGTGGTTTCATTCCAGTAATGCCAATGTGTTGAAATGCGCAGCAGAAAGACATAATGTCATATTTTCACTTAAAGGAGGCCACTTTAAAAGCCACTAGTCTTTACTCCAAATATGGCAGCAGTAAATCATGTGATTAGCTTTAAACAGTCTCCTGATGATTAATCAAAACATTAACAATCTTAAAAAGAACAAACACTGGGTTTTTGTCCAATTGGAAAAGAGGACTGAGTTGAAGCTTGTCAGTGTCTTTGCTTTGCTCTTCATATGCAAAACAGCAGAGCTGTTATCACAAGAGGAAAAATAAAGGGACCTTCTTGATTAATTGTCCTGGTCCAACAGTAGCCTCAGTAATTGGTGGGAGGGGGTGTGGATGTGGGTGTGTGTGTGTGTATATGTGTGTGTGGGGGGAAGGGGGGGGTCAGATGGGGTAACATGTCCAGGCCTTTACTGAGCTGTATGTGGATGCAGTGACCTTTAACCTTTATGTGTCAAACTCTGTTTTCTGTCTTTAATAAACAAAATAATCAGATATGAACTTTTGCATGTATTTAAATACGCTCACTGTGCACAGGCATCCCCTCAAAAGCCTTTGGCCGCTTTTCCCGCAGCTAGCTTTTATTGATTTTTCTAAAATCAAGAAATGCGGTGCCAGAGAGCAAAGTGCACAGATCTGTAGTATGTATTATTAAAACACAATGCAGCTTTGGAGTGTCTGTGAGTTATCTGATACAAGCGTCAGTGTTTTTCTTTCTGTGGTTATCTGTTCCTGGAGCAGAATCAATGTCTCGGTGTGTGAGAGCGGCTCCTTCACGTCCCCCTTAGTTTTTTTTTTTATCTGTAGGTTCTATTATCCAAATCCCATCACACATCCATTATCAAAGCCCTGCAGAGTACTGTAACCTTCCAGTGTGATCGGTGTGATGTAATGTTTTTAGCAAAGCAACTTTACTAAGTGAAATAAATCAGATTTTTGTTTTTAAATAAAACAAAATGCAGATCTGTCTTTGAATATGAATGCCATGGGTGAGTTTGCACACAATGATGATGTGATTAAAGCCAGCTAAGCAGCTGATCAGCCAACAGGTTGTTCAACTAATGGAAAAGAGTCTTAGTTAGCCATCTGATCAGCTTATTACTTCATTTAAATTGCACAGCCTCCAAAAAGGAAGGAACAGTAAAAAGTGCATAGCAGCATATGGGAGCGGTTTACTGCAATCTTAATGCCATGATTATGACTATTGATTATTGCATTATTGCAGGTTTTCTGTTTATTTCCACAAGAGACATGTACAACCTTTTATTACTTTATGTGTAAAGTAATGCTGGAAGAAAAAAATCTACAGGTGGAATTTGGATAAAACTAAATGTTACACTTTCTCAGAGAGTTACGCTAAAGGTACAGAAGTCCCAGAGGTCATTTTAAAAATTCAAAATGGGTAAAGAAATCTGTCGGAATACTCAAGTATTACTTTTTCAGATAAGCATGATCTCTCTGTATAAATATATAAACAGTATTCAAAAAGAACAACAATTTTATGCAATTTTTACATTTAATATCAGCAAAACATTTGAAGAAAGGAAAAGAAAATTGGACCAGAAGGTTTTAGATAAATAAACAGACTACGTCTATGATTTCTGGGTCTTCAGGCTGCAGTGTATAGAAAGCAGACATGGTTCTCTAGAGGAAGTAGTTACCTTAGCTCAGGATCACTTCTGAAAGCCATCATCAGTGGGCACAGTTCTTTCTTAATACAGCTTAAAATCTTACAATGCAACAACAATTTAAAAGAGAGAAGAAGAGGGAAAGTGTAATAAGATCTGACCAATCATAATATTAAAGGGTTTTTTTTTTTGGACATCATGAACACTGAATTCTCCGAGCAAAGGAGGAGAAGGACCTCTGACTCGTTATCAGTGCTGTTTGTTAGCCATCATCCATGATGGGAGGTGCACATAGTGTAGCTAACGTGTACATTTTTTAGGCATCGACCTTTATTTAACCAGAAAGTGGAACTCTTGAGATCAACACATCTCTTTGGCAAGACTGTCTTCATCCCAGACAGTCAACATGTGTTAGCATTTTTTTTTTTAGTCAGTGCAAAGTCCACACAGAAAGGGTGCCTGCGTTTAAACCCAGGACCCCCCTGCTGTGAGGCAACAGTGCTATCCAGCAGTTTTCCATGAAGACGTTGTTTATTTCAAAAAAAGGCAAATGTCCTTCTGGATACAACAGCGTGCGTCATGCTGTAAAAGCTGTAAAATGTGCTAACCTGTTATTATGCTATAAGAAAGCATTAGAAGCACGAACAAAAGAACAATTTACATAAGAAAAGACTTCAACACGTATGTGTGTTTTCTGCACTGATTGTAATTGTGGTCTGAGTATAGCTTATACATTTTCAAAGGTTTGTTAGCGGAGGGCCAGTTCAGCACAATGCATCATATAAATCCAGTTAATGTGTGTCTGTTTATGTTGATCACTGTTATATATGTGATGCTTTAAAGTTTTTTAAAAAATGAGTCTTGACACCCACTGTTTGTCTCAAATGCCTTTACACACATTTTATACATTGAAAAGTTTTATTTATTTATTTGTAGGCGACTGAGCTGCATGAGGACTGATAGAATCCATGCTTCATTTTTATATGTTCAATTGTTTGCAATGTAATATTATGGCAGATATAACGTGTGGAACACTTTTTTTTAAACAAGTACTGAGAACAACTACAATCCAGTTCACCAACCCGACAACTAAGAGATTCAACCCACGATCTGATCCGTCAGGTTAGATCACATCAGGTCTGGTTTAATATAAACACCCGTGTGAATTAGTTGCATTCTCGATTAGACTTTCAGTCTTTTTTTTCCCCACATCAAAACATCACGATTTTGGAAACAGAAAGATTTTGAAGTTCGCTGTGAAATAAAAAAAAATTACGATTACAAAAGTAACGTTGAACACTGGGACGTGACACCGCCGTGTACCAAACCAATGAAAAATCCTTTAACTTCACCTCGGTGTGATCAGTTTGTGTGTTCAGTCCAAACTCTGCAGCTTTGTAGATGAGCAACAGCACAGATGTTAAAATCTACAAAGAAAAAACTGAAGAGTTTGTGAAAGAATGCGTCTTTCTGAAGGGCTCGCTGAGCTTGAGCGTGGTGCTGTAGCAACGAGTCAGTTCATGGAATGTGTTCGCTCCTAGTTATTCTAGTTATGAATCGGCTGTAAGTGGAGTTACTGCTAAAATGGAAGCGTTTAGGAGCCACAGCAACTCAGCCGTGAAGTGGCAGACCCCGTAAGGTTACACGGCGGGGCCGAGAGCCGAGCGCGCACAGCGCGTAAAAGTCGCTCTAATGACTTCATACAGAGTCCCACAACTTCTCTGGCATTAAGAACGAAAATAAATAAATTAAATTAAATAGAAACTAAATAAGTAAAAAAAAATTTTTATAAAAATATAAAAAATTGCCCCGGGAGCTTCATGGCATGGATTTCTATGACTGAGCAGCTCCTCTGGGTTTATTCGTGACTCGGTCATTTTTTCCATATAACCTTTATAATTAACATGAGGAGGAGAAGACTGAAACAATAATTCAGGCCGGTCATTTGCTCCTTTTACCCCGTGGCGTTATTTAGAGTCCTCACAAAACCCAGGCTGCTGTGATTGATGGCAGGAAAGAAAAATCGCTTCATTGAGATTATTGAATGTCTTATAGTTTCAAATGTAAAAAAAAGAAAGAGAGAAATGAGCTGCATGTATTTTAGTGACGGCAGAAGGAGAACGTCTCCATCCGTAAATGCGTGAGTTTATATGTGTTAATAACATATTTCATTTTAAATGCTATTTTCAGCACCATTCTGTAGCTGTATAGAGACAACCCATTAAGCTGGAATGTTAAGTGTTCAAGTTAATTCATATATTCAGGTGTCCAGGTAATGCAAAACGCCCTCGGAAACTGAGCAGAGATGCTGAAACGATGGCGCATGCACACGCTGACACGCACGCGGAGACACTGACATGCAGGAGGATTTAAACAGAGGTTAAAACATCGAGCAGAAAAACTTCAACTGAAAATAAAAAGCTACACGCAAACCAGGCGTTTCTGTGGTTTTAGTCATGCGCTACAGCAACGACCTGCTCCGTAAACACACTTATTTTTCAGCTTTTTTGTTGTTATTGTTAAATGCTCTCTGCGTGTCCTCTACTTTTACTTCAGTCTCATTGTCAAGCACAAAAAGTAACGAATCAGGCAGCCGGAGACGGAGAGGCAGGCTGCCCGCCTCATCTGTGCTCGTCTTTGGGGTGCGCACTGCCGCTGTGTGCGCCTGCGTGTGGCTCTCACTTTCCTCACTCCTGCTTTAATAGAAAATCACTACCGGCCGGAGTTAGCTGTTCACAGGCGGCCAAAACAACCTCGGAGCACCGGGTAATGCTCCGGACAGTCCCCTGTTTGGAGTGTAAGTGTACCTCCAGGGTTGTCAAAGAATGCCAAACAGGTTTATACCCAACTGATGTTTGTGTTGTACTTCCGAGCATTTTCTCCTTTTGTGTAATTTTCTATAAGGATTAAATAAATAGCGAATTTAAAAATAATTAAATAAATAAAAAGGCCACCAGCACCATGCAATCAGTAGGTTTATCCCTAGACTCATGGGGACTAGAACAGCAGCAGCCATGGATAAAAAAAAAGAAAAAAGTTTTGGCTGTGATTATTTTAGAAGAACACCGGAGTAAAGGTATTTAACTCTAAGTTCTTTAAATCATATGTATTAACGGATTAAAATCAGCCTCGTTTTCTGCTCTGTAATGTTGAAGTTTACTTTAAAGTTGTTTTTGCATCAAATTTCCTGATTTTTTTTCTTCCTGAAATTAACTGAAAATCGCTGTTCTCTGTCCCTTTATCACTAGATTTGTAATTAACAGGTTTTATGTCAATGCTTCACTTTTCTGATTCCTTGCCAAGTCAGTCGTGCTAATCTTATCAGATGCATTCAGCCCTCAGCGCCGCACAGATTAAGCAAACAGTCTGAAGTCCACGTAGAGGCACCGAGGAGCTGACACAAACATCGTTAGCTTACCTGCCTCTTCAGGGACTTTAAGTCATGCAGCTATAGTCTGTGAATGCTGAGCGTTAGCAGGTAGCTAATGCACCTTTGTTTAAGCAAGAAAATGTTACAAACTTACCTCAAAACCTTTTCAAAATGTCTTCAGAGAACTTCCCAAAGTAACTCTAATTATCAGCAGGTTGTATGTTCAGGCTAAACTCTGTATTTGTAGACGCCACAACCTACAAGCTTCATTTAAATAATAAAACAAACAACAGCATTTGAAACTAAAAGAATTCAACTCAAAATAATTTAAAAATATATATTAACGGTAACAATTCATTATTATTATTATTTTGTTAGTTTTATATTACAGTTTGGCTGTTCTAATTATATCATTTATGTTTCAAGACTTCTCAAATGAATCAAATCAAATCACTTTTATTGTCACATCACATGTGGAGGTACACTGGTACAGTACATGCCAGTGAAATTCTTGTGTGCGAGCTTCACAAGCAACAGAGGTGTGCAGAAATACAATAACATAAGAACAAGCAAAATATAAGAATGGCTAAATCTGAGACTTCTATGGAAACTTTTGATTTATTCAGCATAGGTAATTCATTTTTAGGAGGGACCAAAATGCCAAAATAGTGTAAAGTGGGTCTTTAATAAATTGAAACTAAACTATACTACAGCAAATCTACAGCAGAATGACTGGAATTATTAGAAATTATTAAGTTTCTAATAATGTGTATATACATACATTTTTAGCATATTCTTACATGCATATCTCTAGATTTAAAAAAAAAAAAAAAAAATTTATTTTAATATTTT
>VURO01049661.1:8119-20087 GCA_015108175.1 Pelvicachromis taeniatus | reverse complement strand
AGGTTTGCTACAGATGGTATTTTGCCATCATCCTCAAAAGTGCTCCTGGATTTATTGTTAAAAAAAAAAAACAAAAAAAACACAATGGTGGAGCTGCTGTTTGCCTTTCTCACACTAAAGTGCTGTGACTCACTCATGATGTTAATACTACAAAATAAAGGATGATTGAACTGAATCCACTCTGGCATTTTCATTCATCTGAAATTGAGAGTAATACTGGATTCCCCACTTTTAGGCTACCAAAAGTTCTTTAAACTGACAGAGGCTCAAATTTCATGTCAAATGTGTTCGACATGAAGATCTAGCATGAAAAATCCAACCGTTACCATTTAGAGTCTATCTTTAGCAAGACTCCGACACTTTAAACCATGCTGTGCAAGTTTTGCCGTCGGACTGGAAGCGAGTGTGTCTTCCACTGTTGTCTTCAGTGAGAGAACCTGCCTAAGAAAACAGATTGTTGGTGCCTCAAGTCCACAGTGTGGATTATATCAGCAGTTTCTGAAAGAAATTCCATGATGCTGATCAGTTAGCCAAAGAAAACACTGGCACTCAGTCTAAGATAAAGGCCCATTAGGACGACAATACTATTTTCAGGACTCAACCAGGTGAGGAGGGTTTTTGGTCCAGCTTGCAAGCACAGTTTGCTGGATCCTGACTAGTAAGTTATATAATCTGAAAAACTAGGGTCTGCCATATCAACATGTTGAAACGATACTTTCCAAGAAACAGCCCGGCTGCTCCCGTCTCACTGTGTGCTATTGCTTAATATAAACCCTCTGATGATGGGCTGATTGAAAAAAAAAAGTAGCTTTGTGTTTGGTGCTCAGTTAAAAAATTCTCGTTAAGTGTTGGATAATTTAGTTTGTCCTGTCCCATCTCTCTGAATCTGTTGGGGATGATAAAGTCTGCCTGATACAGGATTGTCTGTGCGCTAACCCTCTCATGGGAATCTTTAGCTCATTGAAGAACTTTGTCTGGATGCCTGTTTGTTGGGATGCTTTGAATCTGCTAGAGCATTATTGTGTAGTGGCCAATTTTGCACTTCCTTTAAACTGTTCTTTCACAGAAATAGAAGCAGGTATAGATCATCCCATCTGCTACTTTTCCAAGAAGTTCACAAACAACTGTAGCATGAATGAAAAGGAAGTCCTTACCACGCAGAACTGTGAAATCTACATTAAGTCTAGGTCACAACCAAGTCAAGTGTTCACTGAACATAATCCATTTCAGATGAAAAACTCAAATCAAAGACTGATGCGCTGATCTCTTCTTATACAGGATCTTTAATTTGCTGATTAATTAAAAAAAAAAAACAAACACTAGGATTACCAGGTCAGACATATTTTCAAGTGCAGACATGCTCTAACCCTGTCATGTGCTCACTTTGTGGATGATGTTTTCTGAGAGGGCTAAGTTTGACATGATATTAGTGTGGCTTTGGCAATCCGCCAAAATGTATGATAGAGATATAGTGGCTCACAGATCACTTCTTCAACTTCCGCTATCTGATCCCTGCCTCAGCCTTCACTCACTTCATCTTCTTGATTTACCAAAGTTCCAAAGATTTCCTATAGACTGCCATCTGACGCTGCTACATTCTGCCTGTTCCAGATTGCACCTTCTGCAGTCTAAACGAGTGGGAGGATATAACTGTGTATCTGTGTGTTTGCTCCTTTGTCTTCTTGACGTACGTATTCACCACAGCTCTTTCTGTTCTTTTTGTAAAATCCCCTGTCACCTGTATTTCTCTCCTTAACGCCACATCTACCCAACACTTCCTCTGCTCCCTTCACCTCCATGTCCCCTGTAATCAGCTCTAATCACTAATCTCCCCCCTGGGGACACCCTCTACCTCTTCATTCAACTCAAAAATTCTCTTTTATCTTCTGACATCTAACTTGTGCATACACACTGACAACATTCACCAGCACCCCTTTGATTTCCAGCTTCAAACTCACAATCACTAGTCACATACTCTCCCTTCAAGATTACCTCAACTCCATTTCTCTTCCTACCTACACCACACCACTGCTTGAACCAACATCCACTCCTCCTAGTTTTGCTTCTCTTCCATCTGGTCTCCTGCACACACAACATATCTGCCTTCCTTCTCTCCATCATATCATCTCCCCCTTTTACCAGTCATATATTTAAAATCCATACGCTCACCATCACGCTCTTGCCTTTCCTTCTCTTTTGTTACCCCTTAAGATGCTATCTCTTTGTCTTTGGCCCACAGTAGTACAGTTTCCAGCAGAAGCCTGCTGACCAACAGAGGTGGTCATTGTTAACCCGGGCCTTGACCAAACCGGCATGGAAATCTCATTCTTTATGATCCACATGTTTGATTTGGCCAAGCTTTTACACATGCTCTTCCTGGTGGAGCCCTCCCCATTTATCCAAGTCTGGTTCTAGCACTAGGAGTACACTGGCTTGTAACCCCCTTATGTCTGAGTCCAATGTTTAATTAAACACTTACTTAAATGATTGCATGTAGATTATGTAGCTTATCTACTGATGTTAATTACGTAGTCCAATTAGCTAAATAATAACAATTGTTAATGTAAGAAGTTATTGTTTCCTGGCTATGAGCTGTAACCATTTGGGGAAACCTTGGACTCATCAGTCACAGCTCTGAATGTATATCTTCTGACAAGAAGACTGACGTGGACTAAAGCAGTGTGTGACGTGGGCCATATAAGGCTGAAGAGTAGCACGGGGTCACAATGTCCTCTGCTTACAGACTTAAGAGCATTAGCTTGTCTTAAATGGCCCAGCCTCAACTAGAGCTTTGTCCAGCCATTAGTCAGTTGGACAGTGCAGACACTACTTCTGTGTTACTTTTACTTTTGGTGAAAGCACACCAGCAATGAAGAAAAACCTAAGCTAGTTGTCTAGTCTAGCTAGTCCCCTACTTTGCATACAAGCTTCACAAACGTGAAACCACGATACCGGTTCATTTGTCCGGAGTTTTATTTGGAGAACATTTTCACGAGGGTTGAAACTACCACTGTGGACAGTGGTGCAGAAATATTTACAGCATTTTAAAAACAACATTCAATGAAAAATACACAGTGATACTCTAGGATGCTTTAGCTAATGCAGCGTGATCCACGTTCTGCCAGGGGGCGGAGCCACAAGATGGCCACCACAGACTAAAGTGTGGCCACCCATGACAGCCGTTAATGAAGACCCAGAGGGATCAACACACACTCACAGAACTCAAATAGTTTTTTTGCAGAACTGTTTCTCTATAGGGACACATTTTAATAGTAAATAGCTTATATGCTTTACCAACAACTGGGGAAAAAAAGCTTTATTCAGTGTTACAGATTTATTTAATCACTTGACGGTTACATAAAAAGCTTATATAATAAGAGTAAATAAAGAAAAATCATAGCTACTGGTTGCCCTACAGTAATTTAAAACACAGAAGAAAAAAAAATACTTTATTCTGTGCCAGCCCAATGTAAGCCCATTAAATGGCCCAAGTTGGGAAACACTATAAAAATAGTCTGCTATAGCATTCAGTTAGAATTAGCATCGTCCCCTGGGATGCAGTTTAACCGCTTCACAGTATATTTAAGGTGCCATGATGAAGAAGAATAAAAGCAGCGTTAGTAATAGAAGGAACATGTAGAACATTTGCGCTATAATCTCAAGGCTTTTCTGTATACACTTAGGTTTGCTGACCAAGCATTCTCTTAATGAGTCTCATATAACAGAGCTTGCATATCATAACAGTGTGTGTGTGTGTGTGTGTGTGTGTTGCAGGATGCGTTTGCATGTGTTATCCCGATGGCAGGAATCTTTTTAGTCAGTCTAGTTGTGTGCTTAGCATTTTGCTGTGATCACCGGTCCAGCCAGCATATAGAGGGGTAGCGCTCGCTCAGCGTCTTGCGCAGATGAGCACTTTGCATCTTATCCCTGGTTTCCACCACACACTCCACCTGTCAACACACACACATACAGTTAGTCTTCTTACATCATTCTCTGTCTCACACACACTGTAGAATTAGGGCAGTGAGAGGTTTGCTTGTTGCATTACGCAACGCCTTTCACCTCCTGACACTACTTCTGAATAAGCAGTACAGTTTGTCAGCGTAGACTAAGGTAAGAATGCAGAGCCAAGAGATTACATGATAAGTCTGCTTTATAAATGACCTTTATAAATGACAGAGAATAAAACAGATCCATTATTTAAAAAAGTTAAGCTGGCTCAAGATTTATGAGTCAAGTTACGTCAGTTTCTCCCCAGCAGTTTTTCTTCATTTTTTTCCAAGTTGAAAGAATAAAGACATACTATATGTAATGTTTTTGAGTGTGAAAAGTCTTAAAGTCATCAAACTGACTCAGTAATTTCAGTTGCATAGCAACACTGTGTTTATAACTTGCTAAAACAACAGCCAAAATAGGCTAATGGATGTACCAGACCAAGTAAAGCTGTAGGAGGAACACCCCTGTGGGTACTGAACTGAGCAATGCTACTTTTTTTTAATCTTTTAAAAATGTATTTGTATTTTTGGTCTTTTAATTCCCGCCAACTCCCTGACAACGCCAAGCCAAGAGTTCCACGGCGATAAAAGAAAAGTGGATGAGCGGATTGGAGAGGAGGAGGAAACAGAATGAAGTGAAGAGGACAGATTAGTCGCCTACCTTTGCCTTGAAGAGCTCTGACTTATCGCTGTGTCTACGATGGCAGACATCCAACAACCTGTGAGGAAAAAATCAAAAGAGGCCAAGGAATGAATACACTAAAGGTGGCAACGTTAAAAACAACAGCGATTAAGTCTGAATAGGTTGCTACTCTACCTGACGTCCTCTCTGGTCAGAACATCCAGCAGCTTAGCCATGTCTCCTGGCCACTCTCCCAGCTGCACTGAGAACTTACTGATCCGGTTGTCCAACACCAGAGCTCGGTCCATGCACTGCCTCACCACTTCCAGTTCCATGTTAGCGCTGTTCACCACCACAGCCACCCTGCAGCAGACACAGAGGAAGGCTTAAGTTTATCTGCAGCCAAAAGGATTAGCACTGCTGACATTGTTATGTTGACAGAATGTGAGCTTTTCAGGCGTTAAGGAAAACATTTGAGCCCTGAGAATTAAGACTATATTTAAAACATATGTATATATATTTCTTTTTTAAAGCGGGATTTTGCACTGTTTGAAAACTAGAATTTACTTTTGCTGTATGCTGTTTGACTGAAGGGCGAGGAGTGAAGAGAAACTACATGGCTCAGGTAGGAAACCATGAAATGAATACACTTGACCCACTTTTTGCCTTTTAGCTCTGGTAGTTGTCCGGCCAAAATGGCAGCCAATCCCATGGCTCCCTCTGTGTCCACAGTGGAGCGTTCAAACTCCTGAAACCGCAGCATTGCCACCAGAGAGTCTTCCTCACTGTAAGAAAAGGAAAGAAATATCCAATTACTGAAATTAGACTTTGACATGGGTCCCAACATCCATAAAGATATAACTGACAAGATGATAGGCATATTATTTGAGGTGATTCATATCTGAATCGTCAGAGCCAGTCGGTAACCAGGCAACATTAGATGTAATTGTGTTCACACCAGATGCAATTCTTGTGATTATTTGTTGAAATTCTGAATCCTGGGCAATCTCCTGTCTCACCAATGTGTCGATGATGCCTCTGGTCCACCTGGACCAAATACTGCAGATTTTTTTGGTGTGTTTTTCTCTCTCCCAACACACTTGAACAGCACTCTCTTTTATGCCTTTTCCGTTGATGTGTGCTAGTCCCTAATGTAGAACCACAGGGTTTCCAGCAGAAAGGTTAACAGCCTTTTTGGTGTGATGCCTGAAGGACTGAGCCAGCACCAAGACAAAATTGGCTCTGCACCATCACCGTGTCAGTGTAAAAGAGGTATTTGTGTTGTGTGGACATGCAGTACCTGACAGTGATGACTTTGTCCACCAGTTTCTTTGCCAGCTGAAAGGTGTTAACACCAAGTGAATGCTCCATAAGATCTGAGAAGAGACAGGTGATTGTCACAAGCTCCTTTATTGCAGGAGAAAAAAGTAAAAAGGAGTTTCTAACAGGAATTATGTGCACATAGCCCCCTTTTTTTTCTATCTTCCCCTTCATGAGGGCAAGGTGTGGAACGAGACTTCAGCAGAAAAAGACAGAAATGAGTTTACCTCCATATAGTTTCTTATTGGGGTTGCTGTGCATGTCTTTGATTGGACTGTTCGTTTTCAGAGATTGTAGCAGCAAAGGGAAATCTTCTGGTTCAACTCCCTGTTGAAGAAAGCTGGGTCAGTTATTGTTTGCTTGTTTGTTTGATGTTGATGATGATGATTTCTAACCTGCATTTCACTGTGGAGTAAAACTGTCGAGATCGCTTTTTGCGAGAGTGTCCCGCATTGATTGACGTAGGCGAGATTAACCTAGCATTTTTGGACCCAAGTTTTTGGATGGTGAAAATGAAAACAGACAATCTGCACTGCTTTGAACCCGGGAACCTCTTCCTGTGAGCCAACGGCGCCAACAGAGCCACTGAGGCACAGTCACAGTCTGAGCTAAATGTTAGCATTAGCATGTTCAAATGATCCTGCCATGCTAACATTCAGGAGTGTAGTGTTTACCATGTTTGCTATCCATATTTAACATATAGGCAACCTGACAGGCTAATCAGGAATGCGTTGACAGGTAGTTTCAGGAAATAACAGGACCGTCAGTCTTGGCATCATTAAGTCTTTAGTGATCTTATGGCAATTCATCCCCACTCTGAACAATATGGTAATATTGACTATATAAGAGAAACTGACTAGCACTTATTTTGCAGTGCCTCATATTTTGCATGCACACCACTTTTCCTACTGTGAATATATTATAAAATGGTATATACAGTATTAATTATAAATGTGAAACTGTTGTATGAATATTAAAACAGGACCATCTTTGGACTGACTGGGAGTCTTAATCAGCCTCTGTGTTGCATAATATATAGGTTTTCACTACTGGGTCAAATGTGGTAACATAGTCGCTTGAAAGCTTCGCTTCACAAGCTGTACCAGGATATTTCTTTATAACTGAAAATAGAGCAAGAGGGCTGCTCTGCGCCTTCAGTGCAAACAGCACGACAGCTCTCAGAGGCTCAGCTGTGGAAAGACAGAGGAACAAGGGAAACCACTTCAAATACAGTCGCCTTGTTTTGTAACCCATGCAGAATGAAAACCACACTTGTGTCAATACGAGGGAGCGAGAAGCAACTGTGCAATAAAAAGTAAGGATGTAGATCTACTATAGAATCTTGTATCAGTAACCAGTGATATTAGATGGGACTTCAAGCAAAGAGCATACACTGAACATATGTTTGTTAAATTAGTAAACTCCAGCTTCTCAGTGTCTGCTTACTATGACAAGAATGCGAGAGTCGAGGTGTTTGATGGCTGCAGCGGTGCCAGCCAGTAGGCCATACTGTCCTGCAGCAGGAACGACCACTGCCTCCAGTTTGGGCACCTGCTCATAGATCTCCATGCCCACGGTGCCCAGTCCTGCCAGGTACGCTGCATTTTCATCTCTGCTCAGCAGCAAAGAGAGGAACAGTAGCCTTATGTTAAGATACTAAAACATCTGTGTAGCTGTTAGGATAGCACAGCAGTGTTTATATCACAGACAGACAAACTCACTCTTCCAGGTAGAGGTATCCATTCTCTCTGGCCAGATGGCGGGCGTGACTCTGGGAATCATGGCCGGTGCTGCCATAGGAGATAACCATGGCGCCGTAGTCTCTGTAGATCCTGAGGCGGGGAGAGGAGCAACTTGACGGCATGATGACAAACACCGGGATCTTCAGCTCCACCGCATGGTGCGCCACGGCCATGGAGAAGTTACAGTCAGTGGCCACGATCACACCCATCCTCTGCTGCTCCTGCAAGCAAGAAACACACCCCTGACATATGATCACATGTAACAGATATGCACGCACAGCACACTTCAGTGGATCCTTACAGTGTTTTTTTTCAGCTCCCCTGCCCCAATGTACCTGTGTGAGGGAGGTGAGCAGGTACAGCACTCCTCTCTCCTTCACAGAGCCGGTGTAGTGCAGGTGCTCCTTCTTCAGGAAGATCTCCATCCCGTACTGTTTGGACAATCTGGAGTACTGAGCACACAAAAGAAGCAGCATTTCAAGAGCTCCAGCAGCAGCAACCCGTTAAAGATAGATTTGCTAATATGGCTTAAAAAAAAAACACTCAGGTGCTTATGTGCATGCTGAAATAGTTTTCACTTCATATAATTACTCCTGAAGTATGAAATCCATCGTCTTTGCCCCAAGTCATGTTCAATTTTTATGTTATTTTTGCATGAATTCACCTAAATGCTGGTGCTCATCCAGCCTGCTCTTTGCTTTTTGCCAACAGCCGTTAATCCAATCTGCTTTGCACTCGGTGGGCACAATGCAATATAAAGTATGAAGCTGATATGAGGGCTCCACCTAATTTGGCTAAAAGCTGCAGTGCATTATTAGCAATGATGTCCCCACAAGGGCTTCACCTTTGGGTGATCTTTAGTTATTATCACCTGTCTTGCTACCAGGTTCATCACCAGTAGTTACGGCGAAGCAAGACTCAATTAAAAGAGTTTTTCTTTGGGCGTTTTGTAGTTATGAGCAGCGACACACAACCATGCACAGTGAGGTACAGAGATGTGCAGAGACATCATAAAAGAGAGACATGGCACTCAAAGACTCCTGATTGGAAACTAATGGGAGTCTTGAATCGGCTAAGATGATGTTAGAGGTGTAACGTCCATGGAAGGACGACAATAACTGAAACTAGGGATTTAAAAAAAGGCTTGAATAAAATTAAAACCTAACACAAACTGAAACAATGTTTTGTATGTGCAAAATTAATTAAAATATGTTCCGTTTTAGTTTTTGTCACCTTGGTTAAATATGTCCATATGACACGGATGATTATACACTGATATGTCAGACTAGGGTTACTGGGGCAACTGTTTGTCAATATTTGTACTGTTGTCTTTTCCAAACTTGAATTGAACAGTCTGACATATATCACATATTATAATAAAAACTAGTAAAAAACTAAAAAGAGACGTCCGTTTAAACTGAAAGAAGTGATCTCAGCTCCCAAAGAAAGGTCAAAGGTCACCTTTATTACATTCTGTGTTAGTGTACCGTGCAAGGCGTTTTCTGCATCCCTGACTGGATCCTGAAGGCTGCTGCGCTGATGTCCTCGAAGCGGAGGTACTGGGCAGGAGGTCTCGGGATCATCCTGAACTCGCTGACTCGTCTGGTTTTGGGGGGGTCCATGAGGAGAATCTCAGGATCCATCGCTACTTTGGTTTCGTGGACTTTCACATCACCGTTGAGTTCTTCCACACCAAAGTCCTTCAGACGCTCCGGTTCAATAAGGGTGGGTCTGCGGCCCACGGCGCCGTTACTGACGGGACCATATTTGTAAGAGCTGCCAGGCTGACTGGGGCCCAGATACAACTCCTCTCTGAAGATGAAAACCACAAGCAGGCTTTAGGCATATCAAATCATATTCAGAAAACTAAAGTGTGCTTTTGCAAAATGATTAGACCGGAAGCTGCTGAGTCCTTTTCTTTTAAAACCATAAGACTACAGCTCCTAATCCGACACTCGTCTTTTTCACAGTGAAAACTCTTAATTTTCTACACACATACTATTGCTAGCTAACACAGCGAAACAACATATGTAGGCTTTAGCACAGTACCACACAGTCATGAGCTAGAGCGCAGTGAGATTTGATTTGCATCTTCCAAACCCCGAAGATAAAAAGTGAGCAGATGTGAAAACGCTGATGTGAATATAATAGCTTTTCCAATTAAGCAGGTTGTTGGGGTCCACTAGCTCTCAAATCATGAAGGTTATTTCTCCCAAGTACATAAATACACCACCAGAGGGAACTTTTAAAACCAATTACTGTTTTCAGCTGCATTTTTTTTCACAGCGAGTAGCTTTGCAATCACCTTGTAGCTGTTTTCCAGTATTACAAGCCAGCTTTGAAAATAATAATGTAGTACATATAGTATTATATATAGTACAATAGTACATCTGTCAAGTATGAGATCTGATTTATTACTTGACTCATGACAAATTAACACAATTTCCAGATATAAAGAAAAAATAAAGACCAACAGCCTAAAAAAACTAAAAATTTAACAAAAGTTTATTGGCACAAAAGATGGTTTAGGGATTTTAACTTTGAACAGTTTACCCCCAGCATGTGAAAATCTAGTGTGTAATATTTGCAGGGAGTAGCATTGAGGCAAGGTGAGGTGAAGGAGTTTAAATGCATGTGTTTTATCCTGTCTTCCTTTTTTTACCTGGTTCTGCCGGAGGTTTCCTCCTGTTAAAAGGGAGTTTTTCCTTCCCACTGTCGCCAAAGTGCTTGCTCATAGGAGGCCATATGACTGTTGGGGTTTTCATGGTATGTATTATTGTAGGGTCTACCTTACAATGTAAAGCACCTTCAGGCGACTGTTGTGATTTGGCGCTATATAAATAAAACTGAATTGAATTGAATTGAATTGATTTCTATCCTCTAGATGTCAGCCAGAATGTAGGCCGGCATTGCAAGGCCTTTGGCGGTATCAGAAACAGTCTCCACATTTTAAAATCATCACTAAAAGTTTTATTAACAATGTTCGATTGAACATTGTTTGCCCTCATGGAAATAAAGCTATAATTTTGAGTATAATTCACCTGAAATATATCAAATCAAAGGTTTATTTACTCAAACAATTAATCATTTAGAAGAATGTACTTGGTATAAACTGAAAATGTATCAGCAAAGTGCATTTAATTTGAGCGATTTCAGTGAAGTTAACATTTTACATTATGTCACATAATTACATGTCAAATTTACATGTAATTAAATTACTCCCACTCAGGATTTACAGCATAAATGTTTTTTGAGTGTAACTCGATGCAAGGACTTTGAAAAAGTGACAATTTGCCACTTTGTGTCGTCGATACGGCCCCTCTCATTCTTCAGGCTAAGATGAATTGATTCCCCTTTCACGTCGACCCTGCTTCCGCTCTCGGTGACGGATTACAATTACGAGTCACCTTATGATTCATTGGGTCATTCAGCTCCTCTTTTAGGAGACACACAAGCGATTAAAAAGGCAATTTAGTGGTAATAGCAGGACAGAATGATTTATAACAACTTTGTAAATGGCCATTGGAGCTAATCAAATTGCGCGATTCGTTTAAATAGCTTATTACAAGTTGGGTTGGGTATGGTCAGATTTACTCAAAGTTCTCAAATGACACAACACGAAACTGGATCAGACTCTGCGGGGTGTTTCTGTCAAACAGTCAACGGAGAGGCCTTTTACACAGCATAGACATAGTAATAGGATTATACTCATTGGGGATTAACTCAGTCACTCCGTAAAGCAGATCACATATAGTTACCAGCTACGTTTGAAACTTTGAAATAGGTTGGAGCCATGCCAATCATCGTCAGTGGAGTAAAATAACACAACTGACTGACGACGGTGCTTTTGCGAGCGTGCAGTTCTACAATAATATCAAAAAGCCACCAGGTGGAGTAGCTTTCCCAAACAACGGTCTGAATATCCTTCAGTGGTGCCAGCACTCTCTATAGAGAACATCTCGCTCTATTTATATCACAATGATCTTGCCGTAGACAATACGGCAACCTTTAACCTCGTCTCCTGGGTCCATTACTGCTCTCTGCCCCACTTGTCCCTCACTCTTTTAATCCCATTATTCAAGCACACAGTGTGCGCTCTTAACACGGCTATGAATAAGAAAAGTCCAAGGCTGCACCTGTGATTAGGGTGCTTTGCTTCAAAGGCAGTGTTCAAAAACAGCATCAAAGGAGGGCAAAGAGCAACATGGCAGCCTCAGAAAGCCTCATCAAAAGGGAAGATGAAGCGCTGAAAGATTTAAAAAAAAAAAAAAAAAAAAACTTTTTTTTTT
>VURO01049658.1:13732-26751 GCA_015108175.1 Pelvicachromis taeniatus | reverse complement strand
CTTTCATCTTTGATAAAATAAAAAAAAAAAAAGCTTATCACAATGGAAAGATTCAGAGTGTAGTTTTTGTTTTGTTTTTATCACAGGTTTGCAGGAAAAGCCTGCACCAAAGGATGAAGGGAAACGGTTTTTGACCACCACTCAAAAGCTTAGTATTGTTCCTGTAAATTGAGTTGCACCGCGCTCATACGAGAATGCAGAATGACTTCCTCCCGTGAGTGATAACGTAAAGCCCTGGTTTAGGCAGGATATGTTCTTCCGTCCTGGAGGAACAATGAATGGGGATTAATACACTGCGTGACAGAGAAATGGAGGATTGAGGTTGTTGCCTCTCGTAGCGACAGAGGATCAGCGCAGGGAATTTATTCCTGCTCGTGACACACAGGTATGTGCGTGTGCTGTTTGTCTCATCTGGACTCACACTTACAGCACAGACACACAACAAAGTTACTTCATTCCCCCTCTGCTAATTCTGGATATAAATACATGCAAATTTAACTTGGCCTTGGTTTGTGTCTGAAAAGGAACACTGACCATCTAACAACATGCAGCTTATTATGTCTTCCTCACTTTGTGGCAGATGGCCGCCTGGTTCTGCCGGAGGTGTCTTCCTGTTAAAAGGACGTTTTTCCATTCCACTGTCGCCAAAGCGCCTGCTCATAGGGGGTCATATGATTGTTGGGGTTGTCTCTGTTGTGTCATTGTATGGTCTACCTTACAATATAAAACGCCTTGAGGTGACTGTTGTTGTGATGTTGGTGCTGTGTAAATAAAACTGAATTGAATTATTAGTGTAACCGCTTAAAATCCACCAGGTCTCCAGTGACATGGATTCGGTTTAGTGGTGAAGTTTCCCATTTGAAATGAACAACGCTTAGCCTCTGAAACGTTGCCTGTTTGCCATGTGACTAAAATTAAACCTTAAATCTGGAGCTATTCACCAGCTATTTAAAACGTGATAGACTTGTAAGTCCTTTCATTCCTAAGCTACAATTCTTTCTTACATTGGAATGCAGACTGGGTAGTGATGTCACTCTATTGGCAGTGAAGATCCCATCATTGTTAAACTGTTATAACATTAAATCATGCTCTGTATTCTTCATGTACAGAACGCATAGTGCACGCACATTTTTAGAAGTGTGTTTAATAAAGCAGACAAATTGAATTCCTCCCACCGGGAGGAGGCCCCGGGGCAGACCCAGGACATGCTGGAGAGATTATATCTCTGGGCTGGCCTGGGAACGCCTTGAGCTGGAGGAGGTGGCTGGGGAGAGGGAGGTCTGGGCTTCTCTGCTTGGGCTGCTGCCCCCGCGACCCGGCCCCGGATAAGCGACAGAAGATGGATGGATGGATGGACAAATTGAATTGGCTTTCTAGTCTTACTGATATCAAGATATCAGAGACATGTGAACCTAAGCTGGGCGATGTTTGGCACTTAGTTACAGCATTGAAAAGTAGTTTGTCGGTAAACTGGATCTGTGGCGAAACCGATGATGTTGACGGAGCAGCCTGACATGTATTTGACTTTGAACTGGGAGGCTCTTGTATGGCAAAGGTGTGTTCTCTCTCATCATTTTCTCCTCTGTAAATAGTCACGGCTGCTTGTGACATGTTCAAATAGTTTCATGAGCTATGATCGATTTGTTTGTGAGTGTTATCTAAAAGATGAGCAAATATTTGACTTAAATGTATGTGCTTACTTAGTCCTGCTCTATTTCCAAAATGTGCCATCTGTTCGTGGACGTTTTTCTTGTCAACAGGTTGATATCTTTACGGGTTGAGTCATAAAAAATAATTCAGGTAACATTGTCTTTCTCATGTTTTCCTCTCGTGGACACAGAAAATACAATCAAGCATCACAATACAAAAGGTTAAATGCAATTTTAACATGATGTAGAGGGATTTTGCCGGGTGTGCCACTTAAAGGTCAGGAGCACAGCATGTTTTTAGTCAAATGAATGAACAAATAAGTCTGCCTTCATTTTCACTTTCTGTGTTTTTAGTTCAGTTCAGATATTTTTCAGTATCTCAGGGTGGCACCAGGAGAATCGCGTGAAGAGGCCAAACTGAAGGATAACTAAAGGATTTATCTATTGAGGAGTAGAACGTAGAACGTACATTTTGCAACAATGTGTCTCTCTTGTGTACAAGAAGTGAGAAGGCTGGCTTTGCAAATGTTTTCTTAATTCCTTTTACTTTCTCTTCCAGGGGTGTCCGTCAGCATCTCCACCTTCAGCCTGGTGGCAATCGCTATCGAACGATACAGTGCCATCTGTAACCCACTGAAGTCCCGTGCATGGCAGACCCGATCTCACGCCTATCGCGTCATCGCTGCTACCTGGGTGGTGTCATTGTTAATCATGGTGCCCTATCCGGTGTTTAGTACTCTCAAGTCTTTCCCAAGGAATAATGGTACTGTGGGCCGCATGTGCCGCTTGGACTGGCCCAATCCGCAATCTGAGCAGGCCTGGTAAGTGCTTATTAACGTGTTATGTTAAACTATTTGCTGCCAGAGAAAGAAATACAAAAGAGGGGTGAAAAAAAATCATGGTCTGTAATCAGTTTATCAGACATATCTTTATGTAAAGAAACAAAATATCTGTGTGGGCTGGATGACTAGTTTGGAAATGATGACTGTCAGCTATTTTAAAGCAATATTATCTACTATTCTGAATAGATCAACTCTTGCCAGCGTCTGTGAAAAGCAAGACTTCACACGCATTACAATTATTTGGTGTGATGTCTTCGCAACCTTGACAGGGATAAGTGAGTAAAATCTGAATGCAGTGGAAATGGAACACAGTTTGCATGGCTTTGCTTCCAAGAAGCAGTGAAAACGCTGCGTCCAGACAAACACAATCAACTTTTTGGGATTTACTTACCGGGATGGTCGAGCATGTATCAAGATATAAATCCACAACTGTTCCAACGATAAATTGATGGAATTTCAATTCAATTTTCCTGTCAACAACAAATCCATCTCATGTCAGTATAATTTCCTGGTCAACTATGGATCAAAGGCTTTCAATAGTGGACAGAGAGGATGTACAACTTTAAGAGGGCTGCGATGGAAAAGTCCAACTGATAATAGCTTTAATTTCCTGGCTAACTATAAATCCACGACTTTTCAGTGTCTTTGTTGTCACCAGGTCAACATTGAATCAATATTACTCCAATGTCATTATTATTATTATTATTATTACACTGTCAGGTTTCATCAGTATTTTAACATTGATTTGAGATTTTATTAGGGTTGAGATTTCAATCTTGTCCATATTGATGAGTCGGATAAAAAAAGGACATTAATTTGATGCCATCTTGCTATTTGGGCAGAGCTGTGTTCGATTTGTGATATGCACTGGACCTCATTCTCGTTTATTATTTTTGAACGACCTCTATAAAATTTAACGACTCTTGTATTCCTTTCTTGCATTGTGTTTGTAAGCTAAAATCTAAACTACTTAGTAATATGTTTTTATATTTTCATATAAATACTTTTGTACCATAGGTGTGTTACTAACACCTACAGTAATAGCTACTGTAGAATTCGTAACAATAGAATGACATTACAAAAAAAAAAAAGACAAAGAAAATTGGTTGTCCTAAAAGTCGCTAAATGACGTCGTTGCCTAATTTGCATAATTGGTCATGCTTATGTAGTTGTAACTGATGCTGTCAGAGAGAGAAATAATATCGTGGAAGAGACATAAAGTGAGTAAAAACACCCTAAATGCATTTAGAATATATTTAGAACTATAAATTCAATTTCTTTTAGTAATTATTGCTGTTTTTTATGTTACCAACCCTCCTCCTTTATCCGGGCTTGGGACCGGCAAAAGTGACCCGAAATAGGCACTCTGGCCGAGTTAATTTTGTGTGTGTGTGTGTTTAAACCTTGTGATTCACAACAAAGTAAAAGAAGAACACTTTTAACCTTAACATTGTTAACAAACTACATCACCAACTGAAATGGACCAGAAAGAGACAATAGAAAAAACAGTCGCAATGTGAAAAATTGTGGGAACTAGTCTGCTACTAACGCAGGCTAACTGTTGTTTTTTTCAGACATCCCTCCACACACAGGCTGTGAGCGCTTTGGCTCGGGCGAGGTGCTCACGGCTTCACCCGCTGCTTGTTGAGAGTAAGAGCGATACGTGCTTTCACATCAAAAAGTCATCATAAGTCTCCAATAACACCAGAAAAAGTCGCCAGATTTGTCACTAGTCACTTTTTAGAAGAACAAAAAATCGCTAAGAAGGTCTGATAACTCGCTTATAGAGCAACAAAGTCTCTGAGTTTGCAACACTGGCCGTGCTTACAAACTAGCTTGTTAACTGTCTATTAGCAAGGCAGCTAACAGACATTACCTGTGTCATCACCTCTTTGAAGCCTTGAGGCTGGTGTTCTGTATTTCTGCACTGGCTTCACTTTTCAGACCCAGAAGATTCATTCATCTTTTATATAGTGTGAATAGAACAAGTAGCTCTGTTAGAACTGGACATGGTAACTTTGTACAAACCTACTGTAACCCTGTGAACAAATTCACTGACTGTGAGGGTGCTTAAAAGGAAATGAATTTGTTGATCAGTTTCACAGTTATAAATGCTGCTGTGTCCAAGCCCTTGGTGGATTTTCTCAGAAAGAAATGTGAGCGGGATAAAAAAAATTAATGGTGGAGAGAAGACTCTTACATTCTTGTCATTTTAGAATTGAGCCCCCGGGCTGAAGTTGCTAAGGTGGTTTTGGAGTGGGTGTTTGAAAAACAAATGAAATCAGTAGGTGAAAGTCTTATAAGGCAAGATTAGTAAGCAGGCAGTTGAGAGCCAGTATGGAATGGATCACTTTTGTAGCTTAGCAGAGGTTATACCAATAAATGGAGGCACAAGGGGAAAAAAATGAAAAACTACATCATTACACGGATATTCTGTAGATAATGTGTCTACCCTCAGTGTGATCATTTCACTGTCCTTTTAAATTAATGCGATAATTTCTTCTTCCCCTACTCTTTGCTGAGAAAGAGGGAAGAGCAAATCTTATGAGAAGGTCAAGAGAGAAACGATTATTGCTGTTACAGTCTGGATTGCTCCACATTAGGAAATTCATCTATTCATCTATAGCTCTCTAAAGGCCAGTAAAAGCAGCTTTCTTGTTGAAAAGCTCCCACAAATAGATGGATACCAACTCAGATAAGATCTGTTAAATCCTCTTGGGATATACTACTCAGGGATTTTTATAGATGTGTCTGTGAAAACTTTGGATTCTGTAGCATGGCGCAATTAAAGTGAAGAAGAAGATGAACATGCCCCAAACTAGTACATCTCTCGTTTTGACAGCCTTTTGTGGCGAAGCACTGAAGAATTCTCTTTTCTCTGACTGTCTATCAAGCTCTTAAGCTTCACTGAGAAAGACGAGGCACTGGGAGAGCAGTTAATTAGTCTGCTCAGTGAGGAGGAGGAGGAGGAGGAGGAAGGAGAAGACAATCAAGACTCAGATGTCAAAAGTTCCCGTGTCACAGAGTACAAGCACATTTCAAGTTTGAATTCACTGGCAGGGGTTAAAGCTTGCTAAGAGATAACACCGTCTAGCTTTCACTAAATGAAATGGACACCTGATCACCGACGCAGCCATTTTTAGGCCGAGATGAGAAACGATTAACAAATGGCAGCAAAGCAAAAGGAGCCATAAGGTGGTTAAAAGACAAAGACGAGGGAAATTATTTTTGAAGTCTGTGTTTGCACTTATACATGATGTTCACTGACAAAGTCACCAAAAGCACTCTGAAACGATGACTAATCGAATTCATTATTCAGTCCACGTTTTGATCTGTGCTGATAACATTTTGCATACAAAAGGAAACTGTATGGTTCTAACATTATGAAGTGTGTAGTCAATGGAGTGTCTTTGACTCTATCGGTTTTTCATTATCAGCATCAGATCTTCATTTAGGCCTAAAGTACATCTAAATTCTATCTAAATTACAACTGGCCTACTATTCAAATCAGAGCTTTGATTTACAGTAGATAAGAAAATGAATGCAAGGTTATGGGTCTAAAACAGACGCCTATGTTAAAGTGCTGCACGTCTGCGTTAGTCTTTAATAGCTGTCATCTGTAGGTGATTGGTAAAGGGACTGGTTCTCACGTGACATTACTTTTCTACTCTACTAGAGCAGTCAAAGCATGTTATACAACAGGCCCCATTCACCCATTCATAAAGGCACTCTTTTCTAAGTGCTTTCTAAGTTATGTAATTCAACATAACTGCGAAAAAAAATGTTGCTGTTCTGTTTTTGGCCTTTTCATTTAGCTCTTGCCACAGTCGGAATAAAAGTCAGGAAAGAAAAGATCTTCTCTAGTAAAAGTGTGTTAATAATAACGACAAGTCTTCGCTACAACCAGTTAGCATTCTGCCGACACAACGCATCATCAATGCCGGGTTAAGCCCTGCACAGGCATCTCTCTGATAAGCATAGACTAACACGGTACCGTGAATTGTGCTGGAGGCTTCGCCACAGGACTTCACTTCCCTACTCAGCAAACATTAGAGTGGATTTTTTTTTTTTAATGTACAATCTCTACTTCTATCTCAGACTTGATAAAAATGCTGGATTTTACAATTTTATTTAAAGATGACTCTTGCAATTTAATTTGGTTATTCTGCAATTATTTTTATTTTAGTAGTTTTCAGTTCTATAACCATACTGCTAAAATACACAACCTTAGACACAATGCATTAAGTTCTTGACCTTACCATCCCACTAAAGTCTGAGATGTAAATGAAGCTGAACAAATATCCTTTTTTAGCCATTTGAAGAGTTTTGGATCTGTGTTAACTTAAACTACAGCTGGAAAGCTTGGGATCGTTTTCAGATGTCCTCATTTTTGAAAGTAAAGCATATTTCTTTCTCTAATATAAAATGAAATTGACCAAAATTGTTGTGAATGGAAAATAATGATTATGGCACAGTGGAACAGTTGTTCGCACTGTTGCCTCACAGCAAGGGTTTGAATCTGCCAGCTGGCCCGGGCCTCTCTGTGTGGAGTGTCCATGCTCTCCATGTGCTTGCATGGGTTTTCTCCGGGTGATTCCTCCCACAATCCAAAGACATGCATGTAACTGCTGATTCTGCACCAGCTGTAGGTGTGAATGTGAGCATGAATGGTTTCTTTGTGTCTGTGTTGGCCCTGTGATGGACTAGCAACCTGACCGGGACGTAGCCTGCGTCGTGGCTCAAGCCGCCCCCAACAACCCTGGTATGAGTAAATGGTTAATAAAACGGACACATGTAATCATTCATCATAAAATCATTAATGACTGAATGGTTCACTTCTTTTTTTTACTGACACATTGGGTTCCCTAATGCTATTTGATCATGTGAAAGGGCTAATTGATCATGAGTGCACAACTGAAAACTGTTGTGCTAATTAAAAAGCAATAAATTTGGCCTGTTAAGTATTCTTGAGCATCGGCCTCTGTGGGATTGATTATAGTATATAAATGGTCAAAATGTAAAAGCTGTGAGACATGCTAAGTATTTTTGAAGGCTATTCCAAAAGGGAACGCTGCCAAAACAACCCTCAGGATGGTAATGATGCCAGGCATTTTTAGTGACTCCAACCTTTAAAACACTGCAAACTGTAAAGCGCTCTTTGACTCTTGTCTGTGAAGTGTTATATGACTAAATGTTGTGTGCCTTACTTGAAAGGATTTCTGCAGCTCCTGCTCTCAAAACAGTAATCATCATCAGCCTCATCTTCAGTGCTGTCCCTGTATATAATCAGTGTGCAGCAGGTGTCTGGCCATCAAGAGATCTTATTTCACTGTAACTGATGGGGGAGAAAATCCATGCTCCGTGTTATGAGTAAAAGTCTGTTCAGTGGTTCAGCTGGCTCTCATACAGAGCTTCAGCATTCTGAGGTAAGGTCAGTATAGACCTGACCTTACACCACTGTCTGAGTATCAATAAGTCAAAGGGGTGTTAATGAGTCAGCTCTGATCATGTTGACCTGCATGTCATCACCTGGCGAGAATGCGTTTGAGGGACAATGTTTGCTTTTCAACTATATTTTGTATTATTCACAAATACCGTATATCTTCCAATAACCACTGGTCTCTTTTAAATGCCGGTTTCTGATAAGCGCCGGGTTTGAAAACATGTCACGCAAATAAACGCCGGTCTCCAATAGTAGCCGGGCGACCTTCGACCCAGAAGTCCCTCTGCGCTGTCTTCTTCTTCTCCTTTTTAGATGTTATTGGCGGTTGGCAAACAACTGAATGGTGCATTACCGCCACCAACTGGTATGGAGTGTGACTGAAATGTTGCTCAAAAAACAAACAAACAAAAAAAACCCTCCACCCTGTGTTGGTCCTCACTCGGCCAGCTGTTTCCAATCAGCCGTCATCTACGACCAGCGGCATTTAAGCTGGATGCAGCGACCATCGAAGTGGGATTATTACACTGAACTGGAACTGTCGGCTAGCGAACCTGCTAACTTTTACTTCCTCTTGAGGAGAGTCGGGCGGAGAGAAGTTTCAGGGAGCACCACTCGTGTGCTGGGCTACCACAGACACTCAGGAGCAGAGGAGCACAATTGGGAACTGCATTATTTGTGAACTGTTAGAATACGTTTTGGAGCACTGTAAGTAAACTTTAGACTGAGTTTTTAGACTGAGTCTTTTCACCTCAGTCTAAAAACCGCGCCTGGGTCCTCTTTCCCTCTTACTTCTGCGACAATTCCGAGAAGGGAATAAGAGCTGGTCTCCTATAACCACCGGTCTCTTTTAAACGGCGGGCCGGCCGGATAATTTTTTGAATAAACGCCGGGGCTACTATTGGAAGATATACAGTATTATATTGACTTGAAAATCATTGGTCATTTATGACTGTGTGCTGCATTGTAAATGCAACTTCTAAACATTTCAAAAGCGCTCTTTCTGCTGTTAGTTTGTTTCATTGTAAATCTGTTTTAGGATATACTGCCAGGGTCTAGGATTGGCTCAAATAACACTGCAATTTATCATTTTAATTTTTTTAATTGCCTCTAATTGCCTCCCCTGGAATCCAACTGAATGAGTCATTAATGCAAGCTGTTATTATGACCTCCATCCATCAAACCATCCAACCAATTCCTCAACTGCTTGAAACCTTTCCCAGCTGTCATTAGGCAAGAGATGGGGCACACAGGTCACCAGAGTGACCTGCAGTTACATTTTAGAAAAATGGTTTCTATTAATATGGAATTGCCTTGGTTATTGTTGTGATAACATCAGTTTTTGGTTTCAAAACACCAAAAATGGTGGCAGACAAACGGCGAGCAGAGCAAATGAAAAGTGAATGAAAAGCAACCCTCACACATGTGCGTTCCTTTATAGAGTCAGTCGTTTAGTTGGAGAAGTTTGACTTGACTACATGTTGGTTGTTACACGTGTTCGTTTCTAATCACTTTCAAGTTTTTGGCGCCGTGAACACCTGCAGTCTGGTTAATCCAATCAGTGTTTTATTTCCTAACAGTAACTGCCATGCTTTGCTCATTTACTTTGTGGTCTGAATAATAAAGCCTTTCACATTAAAAAAGACCCTCCTGCTTTTTGGCGACCCTCCAGCAGGTGCACTATTGGCTGAGTTAGTGCTTTCCAGCTCTGACTGAACAGGACTGGAAATTAAAAGTGCAAAGGAAACGTGTGACATATGCATCATCATTTTCTTTGATGATTAATGCCAAACACGTCTTTCCTGCTTGATAGTCATGTTGCTTTCAGGTGATGTGGGAAAAGAGGTAGCTATGAATATTCAACATGTTTTTTTCCCTCTGCTTCAGCTCGACCCATCTGGGTTTTCCCTTTGAGGCAAAACAAGCGCAGATCCGCTACTGCTGTTTTTTAAATGCTGTTTCCACACTCCCGCGTGATCACTTCCACACAGTTTTTGTCTAACGGATTTTCCACAGTATCAAACTGCCAGCTGATAGACGCCTTTATTTTATTTTTTCTAATGAGAAGTGAAAGAAAGGGGCTGTGCTGAGTTCAGAGAGTTGCCCAAGCAGACATTAGAATATCAGACAATGAATGAAACATGGCCTCTTCCTGTGTTTCGTCGCTTTTATGTGCTGACTGATGTGCACCGCAGACAGCAAGCGGTTAAGAAGAGCATTCTCTCATTACTACCAATCAAACGAGAGATCTGACTGCATCTACGTGGCATCTGTGTGGTTTTATTACCATGCTTGTGCGTGCTTTTGTTTTGCTTTACTTGTACGGACCTTCCCCTCCCTCTCTAATACACACATTCACTCGATTCACTAATACAGTCTCTGGTTTTCCAGTCCCAGGTGGGAAAACTCAGCAGCTTTCAAACAAAGCTCCAGAGCGTTGAAGGACTTACACATAATATGTGTTGGAGGGGTTTCCGCAGTCAGATAGTGTGACAGAGCTGACAGAGGCTCTAAGCCCTTTGCATCTTTGTGCGCTACTCAGAAATTCCTCTGTCAACATTTTGCTCTGCTTTTTTCTTTTTTGCTCTATTCTCAGTTCATAACTTTTTCTTTGATGTGCCACCAATCCAAGCACTGCAGAAAGTTTTGTCTGTGATTAGGAGACATTCGTATATACCCAGTCTAAAGCGGTTGAAAACATCCCCAATAATTAGATAATCTTTTAACTGTCTGTGTATGTGTTTGTATTAATATCACTGGTGTTATCCACTGGTTTGAGTGGAGATTCTTGCTATTAATCTCAAATGACCAGGTTCTCTCACGGCAGCAAACAGCTGATTGTGAGCACGGTCATACTGTGTACTAAATGGAACTTATTATGCTCATTTACAACAATACACTTTTAATCTTGGACAGCTTATTTATCTAATGGTCATTCAACCCATCGACTGTCTGAAACAAGCCGTTTAAGGTCACTTTACCCTCCACTAAGACAGCTTTCCAACTAGTTTATGTTTAGCGGTACTGGGGTGGTGAGTATTAGACATGCTTGAGACATAAGTGTGTTTGGGACGTTTTAATCCCATTGCAATTATAAACAAGTGTTAAATTGTGTTGAAATGATCCAGAATGGCATTCTGGCCCCTTCGATTAGTGAGCAATGAATCTTAAAGACAGGTTAATAATGCAAATTACTGTCGAATGAATCCATTTTTACTTGTGCTGCAGACTCCTGTTGCTTCCCGCGGCGGTAAAGAAACACTTGCACAGTAATAAGTAAATATTGTTAGCCCATGGGCTGCTTATATCTTCAGTACATTCATTTGGCCTTCTCTTCCCAGTGACGCATTTATGGTGCAGATGTAAAAATGCGTTTTAGTCATGTCGTAATACTCAGCATCTAGATAAGAGCTACTGAAGAGAAGCAAGTATAAATGCATTAAAAAGATTTTTATTGGTGGGGCTGCACTATGAATTGTGGGTTATGGTGGGCCACGTAGGATACACCTGACCCATCCTACAAATTCGGGGAAATGTCGGCCGCATTTGCAGCCTATGAATTGGGACAGCCTACGTCGCGCCGCTGTGACGTACTCAGCCTACAAATGTGGCCCACGTCGGCTGCGACTTTGGGACACAGCCAGAGGAGTTAAATACACGCAGGAGGTGTTCAGGGGAAGTGGAAACACATGGGGACACAGCTGACTAGAATGAACATGATGACGCCACAAGGAAGTGAAACTAAACAACACACAATGACTCTTTCAAAATAAACCAGGAAGCACTGAGAAAATAACGATAATAAAAGAATAAAACTAAAACACTGTGTTGCAGACCCGTGACACAATACGTGCTGTGCAGCTGAATTATGTCTTTCAGCAGGAGTTAAATACAGCACTTGAATTCACACCTATGGGTAATTTGGAGTTTCCAGTTAACCTATCTCTACTAACTGCATGTCTTTGGACTGTGGGAGGAAGCCCCGGCCTGATGGTGAAATTGAACTCAGGACCTTCTTGCTGTGAGGCAAACCACTGTGGCACCGTCTAACCACCGTGCCACTGAGTAAATACAAAATTCAGTTTTTAAATTGCGATTTCATTTATTAAGAAAAAAAAAATATCCAAACCAAACTGGCCCTAGGTGATAAAGTAATTAGCTCCCTGTTTAAGTCATGAATTAACTGCTATTAAGCGCAATTTTTTGGAAACCTGAATTCAGTTTCACTAGCCTCACCGAGGCCCAATTACTATTTAAATAGACCCTGTCTGACAAAGTGAAATAAGCTATAAAATGTCAAAAAGCAACACATCAGAGAAGTGCGACCGCCTCTTTGGCTCTTGACGGAGGCGGTCGCACTTCTCTCCCTCTCCTCTCCCTTATCGCTCCTGCTTAGCTTCTCATGTCTCATGTCTAGTCTAGACGCACTGCTCTTCAGTGGGAATTGGAATGAATGACCAGTGATGGACGTTAGTTCAACTGTAAAATTTACGCACTAAACTTTAATTTCGAACTAAATGAAAATCAACATTCTTCATGCGGACACCTTGGAGCCGGCTGTAGTTTCATGGCCGGCTCAAACCAAAACATCCCTGATAGCAAAGCTGTTTTTGTCTCTTCGTCTCGGTATCCAAGGACACCTGAGTTGGATTGGGCATTGTTGACTTTTGCTGAACTGGGTGAAGGGTAAACAGTGAAGGGAGGCTGCGCTTCACCTCAACGAGGGATACACACATACATGCAAGCATCCCATGTACACTGATAGAGACACGCACACACCCTTTCCCCCCTCCCAACGCCTCTGAACGCTCATTTCCCAGCCGTGGTAGAGGAGGCGGGTCTGAACCGCGCCGTAGAATGGCAGCAGGACTGGGCGGGGTCTTCTCTACACCGGTTCACTTGACACGCCCTTTTCCTACCCCAGTTGCTTGTCACGTGTTTCTGATGGTGTAATACGTGAAATTATGTGCTTATGTGCTGAGGTGTTTTGTTTTACTGTACTCAGACTGGGTATTGGTGCCCAGTCTGAATAGAGTCTTTTTTTTTCTCCTCCTG
Source organism: Pelvicachromis taeniatus (assembly GCA_015108175.1). Lineage (NCBI taxonomy): Eukaryota > Metazoa > Chordata > Actinopteri > Cichliformes > Cichlidae > Pelvicachromis > Pelvicachromis taeniatus. Next base: position 13,765 of record VURO01049658.1, on the reverse strand, counting down.
ATCCTGATGTGTGTACTTCACTGTTTCCAATAC
>VURO01049657.1:0-13058 GCA_015108175.1 Pelvicachromis taeniatus | reverse complement strand
TGCCAGTAGGGATAATTACTCAAGCCAAAACTAGCACGAGTGGAAAACCAGCCAAAAAAGATCAAGAGGGGGAAACTTGCAATGACCTCCACATGTAAAACCAGTCCTGTTTTGAGGGTTTTCTAATTGTTGCCACTTTAGTGCACCTGTCGTTAAGTCTATGAACACCAATACAGCTGAAAGTGATTGACAATGACCTCAGCTGCTTAACCAACCAGGAAATTATCAGACAGGTTTAATTAATTTCATGCCAGGCCCAATACAGTAAGTGTTCCTTTAATTTTTGTGAGCAGTGTAGATGCTATGATTATTATTCCATATATTGAGATAATGATTGTTATTCTCTGATAGATTCAGACCAAAAAGTAGACAGTAACGTAACAAAGGAATCAATTGTTTTGAACAGGTCATTCAAGTCCTAGTCACCTTTACTTTTTCCTCGTTTTCCTATTCCTTTCATTGGTTTCCTCTCCAAAAACTTCAGCTATGCATTATGTTCATTGTGAGAATCTTTATCTTTTACCTGTTTTTGGTGTTCTATTTGAACGACATTGAGCTTAGCTTAGCTCAGTTATATTTGTTATCCAAAAATCCCCAACAGCAGGGTGTCTGATGGCTGGCAGGTTGTAAATGTTGATTTTTTTTTTGCAATCCATGTTATGATCTCACTGTAATGTTGTGCCAAACATTTGCTTTTCCAACACTCACTCTAGAAACTCTTTATAGGGTCCTTTTGTTTGTCTTTTTCTTTTCTTTTTAAAATCTTACCTATCTATCTATTGATTTCTATTGTTATTATTATACTATTATTCACAGTAAATGTGGAATTTAGCAATATCAGCGGTGCCAGGTAGAAAAAAGGACACAAAGGAAAATGAAAATTGGAGAAAATTGAAGAAAGAAATGAAAAGAAGAAAGAAGAAGACGACAGCACAACTAGAAAAGCAAAACAGTTTAATCACAAACTTAGACCAACATGGTCAAAGTGCAAGAACAGAAGCTAATCTTTGCCTCACACACCTGTAAAGTAGTCAGGTGATAAAATCGAGAGAGGAGTGGCTGCTCCGTTCAGCTTAGGAGGAAACTGAAAGTAAGCTCAGAATCCATATTTCAGTTGACAGAGCAGGAGAAATAAAACAAGGTGAGTGTAACTGCGAATGTACGTTCTGCCAGAATAATTAGAATATCTTTTTTGAGTTTCTGACTCAAAAAAGATCTGCTGGTGTTTCTGAATGTTTGGTTGATAGTCTGCCCAACAAAAAATGTTGACTTTGTGTTTGTGTGTGTGTGTGTGCGTGTGTATTTGCATGGGTGTGTTAAATTCTTGTGCTACCTGTGTTGGGTGTGACAAACATGTTTATTATGTTCTGTGCTCACTGTTTGTGTCGCTGCTTTCTTTCTCAGACTAACGATGAGTGAACTTAAGGAACCTGGACCCTCAGACATAAAGTAGGACACTAGTTCTTCTGTAAACTAAGGGGAAGATGATTCCTTTGGCAGGAGATACTATTATTTGGATTAAAAAGCACAACATAAACTTACTGACAAAGGAGTGAAAGAGTGCTTCTATTTCATTGTATCTATAAACAAGCAAGCACATAAGTACGGTACACTTACATAGAAGTAGGTAGAATAACCTGACATAAAAGTATTGCATTAATATCCGATTTTATATGATATAAAATCTGCTCAGTGGAAACTCTTTAACTCTTTTTGTTGCTGCTTCAAAGATTTGGGTCTGATCAGAAAGACTGCACAGGGGACAATAATAATCAGAGTGTAATACTGTATTCTCTCAGCACTACACTTTCACTGTTTCCCAGTCCTTACACAGTCATTATCGGAGTTTAGGACTGAAGAGGAAATGATTAAAAATTTACTGAAGATTTCACCATAAACCCAGCCATGAGGGAGAAGCTGCTCAGTATCAAACAACAGGAACATGCACAAGACAAATATATAATTTTTTCTATGTTTGTTTTTTCAGAAGTCAGCAACACAGACACGGTGCAGAGCCTCAAAGCTCCAGCTGTCTGTCTTTGAAGAGTAACCAGTCCAAAGTTGAACCACCAATCTTCAGTAAAGAACCTGGACCCGTAAACACAAAGTAGGACAGTGTTTCTTCTGTAAACTAAACTGAAGACAATTCATGACCAGAAAAAATTTTTGTTTTACAGTAACTGTTAGACCACCATCACTCATCTGTTTCATTCCCTCTAACAAAGCGAAGTTTTAGTGAGGATGTTGAAAATCAGCTTATTTTCCCACCAGAAAACTTATCTGGTGTGAAATGCTTACTGATAAACACATGAAGCAGTTCTTCAATTTGAATGTATCTCTATACATGCACAGCTAAATATAAGTAAGCAGGATAACCTGAGATAAAGATCAGATTTTGAATGATAAATACACCCTAGTGGGGTACACCCTGGACAACTTTAAAGTCTAATTGCAACGCTAACACAAAGAGACAGACAACATTCACTCCAATGAGCAATTTAGAATCACCAATTAACCTAACTCTACTAACTGCATGTCTTTGGACTGTGGGAGGAAGCCAGAGTACCCAAAGAGAACTCAACAAGGGGAAAATTCAGTTTCGAATGGCTTGTTGCAACGGGTCAGACACCCCATGCTTCCAAAGCATCTCCCACAGAGTACTCCGAGTGACACGATCGAATGCCTTCTCCAAGTCCACAAAACACATGTAGACTGGTTGGGCAAATTCCCATGTACCCTCAAGTACCCTTGAGAGAGTAAGCTGGTCCAGTGTTCCTTGACTGGGACAAAAACGGCATTGTTCCTCCTGCAGCCAAGGTTCACCCAACAGACACTCTTCTTCTAAACATTCTGGCATAGACTTTCTCGGGGAGGCTAAGGAAAGGAGTGTGCTCCCTGGGAAAGTCGGAGTTGGAACACACCCTCAAGTCCCCCCTCAGATGGGAACCATTACCCCAGTCTGCCAATTCACAGGTATCACCTTTGATCTCCACTCATCATTTCAGAGAAATGTCAACCAAGACAGCCCTACAACATCCAAAGCAAAGGGTCTCTGCCACCAAGGAGTTGTTTAACTGCCTCAGTGACCTCACCCACGGTGATGAACGAGTCATCCCCCTCGTCCCCAGACTGCTGCCTGTACGGAAGACGTGTCAGTGGGATTAAGGAGGTCCTTGAGTATTCCATGGCATCTCTGAACTTCTCCCATGCCTGAGATTTTGCTTCAGCTGGAACTGTGTTCTGCTTGGCCTGTCAGCCTCCAAAGTCCCACAGGCTAACAAGCCTGATAGGACTCCTTCAATCTGATGGTTTCCTTCATCTCTGGTGCCCACCACCTGGTTATATGGGTTTATGAGATTTGCAAATCATTCCATGCTAATTGATTTATATTTTACTGACTTTTTGGGAATTCTTCCTACTCTATCTCCTTGAACGGTTGTATTGCATTATGGTCCATGTGAGTTTAACCACATTTCCATGAAGCACATCCTACTATAGTCGTATTCATTCTGGGTGTTAATTGAGGCTCCAGGCTTGTTCATCTTTCGCAAGTACCAGATGTGCCCCACGATATCTGGAAAGCTTGCAATTTCTCCTCTCCATTAAGTTAGGCTTTGCAGCCTTTCCATGCTTTGTGATAGCCTCCAATAGCCCACTACTCAGCATGACCATGATATGTATTTTTCAGTGCTAGTATCAAATTTTAGTATTTCTGGCTTTACTGTGTTTCATTCTGATCAGAAGATTTTTTCTTTGGTCTTCACAGTGTGGAGGAGCAGCAGTCCTGCTGTACTTTCTATCAGGATATTGAAAAGGATCTGGACTCTACCAGCTGTGTATGCAGACAGTGCATCTCCTTGCACCAGTCTGCTTCATTAGAAGGCTCTTCCTGCTCACAGTGTGATGAAAAATGCAGACCCATAGCTGAAATCCAGGCAGGCAGTCAGAGCAGATGTGAAAGTAAGACTGAACCTCTGATTATCTCATTTCTGAAAGCTGGACTTCTTGTTTTGTTTAGATATTAAAAAGTTAAAATAAAATGTGGCGTCTGGCCAAATGAGCAAAGGACAAAGCACATAATATACATAAAGGACCTTTATTCGTAACAAATTGAATTCTTAAAAAACAGAGTGAAAACATTTCTCTAATTGAGTGCGCCAGCAGCTATAGTGGCTTGTCTTCCTCTAGTGCATTGCTTAGGACCCACTCACAAATGCACAGCTGAAATGGTCTAAATCCATAAATAGCGAGGAAAACCAATGGACTTCATCCCTTTAGGTTTGCAAGGTCATTCAGCCTTCAACTACACCAACCAGCCTAAATACACTGGCTTGGCCCAAAAGTCTCATGCGTAGTCACATCCTCGGCTTGGTTGAGAAGAACAAAGAACTTCCTGTTTCCTGTCTAAGTATTTGTAGTCTTTGTCCACCTTCATCCACTGCCAACCACAACCAGAGAGGATACTCAAAACATGTCATCATTCACTAGTGGAAAGGAGACCCCCCCCAATTTCCCACCTGGCTACATAAATTAAAATAAAAAATTCAGCTATAATATTTATTTTGCTTAACTTTTATTGATTTTTCATTCTTTTAACAGATAGTTGTTTGCAGAAGGTCATAGACGGGCAGGAGATCTTAGACGAACATAAGGTCAATCTGAGGAGGAGATGTAAATGTGTGACTGATGGAACAGAAAGTGGAATCCTACTTAACAGGATCTACACTGAGCTCTACATCACAGAAGGACAGAGTGAAGAAGTTCATACCCAACATGAGGTAAGGCAGCTGGAGACAGCTTCCACGAAGAAGACTTTCCATGGCACTCCAGTCAGCTGTCATGACATTTTTAAAGCCTTGCATGACCAACAGAGACGCATCAGAGTGGTTCTGACCAATGGCATTGCCGGGATTGGAAAAACTTTCTTAGTGCAGAAGTTCACTCTGGACTGGGCACAAGGTTTGAAAAACCAAGACATCAGTGTGGTGATTCTGCTTTCATTCAGGGAGCTGAACCTGATCAGAGATGAGCAGTACAGTCTTCTGGAGCTGCTCCATGTTTTCCATCCAACATTACAGAAGGTCACAGCAGAGAAGCTCACTGCCTGTAAACTTTTGTTTATCTTTGACGGTCTGGATGAAAGCAGATTTTCACTGAATTTCACCAACAGGAAGCTTGTGTCTGATGTCACTCAGGAATCATCAGTCAGCGTGCTGCTAACAAACCTCATCAAAGGGAATCTACTTCCTTCAGCTCTCATCTGGATAACTTCCCGACCTGCAGCAGCCAATCAGATCCCTCCTATATGTGTGGACAGGGTGACAGAAGTACAAGGCTTCACCGATGCCCAGAAGGATGAGTACTTCAGGAGGAGATTCAGTGATGAAGAGTTGTCCAGCAGAATCATCTCCCACATGAAGACATCCAGGAGCCTCCACATCATGTGTAGAATCCCAGTCTTCTGCTGTATCACTGCTACAGTTCTGGAGCACATGTTGACTACAGAGCAGAGAGGAGAGCTGCCCAAGACCCTCACTGACATGTACTCACACTTCCTGCTTGTTCAGACAAAGAGAAGGAAGCACAAGTTCCAAGAGGGACATGAGACAAGTCCACAGGAGCTGACAGAGGCTGACTGTGAACTTCTTTTGAATATGGGGAGGCTGGCCTTTGAACATCTGGAGAAAGGAAACATCCTGTTCTACCAAGAAGACCTGGAGCAGTGTGGTCTGGATGTCACAGAGGCCTCTGTGTACTCAGGAATTTGTACAGAGATCTTCAAACGAGACTGTGGTATCTTCCAGAAACCAGTCTGCTGCTTTGTTCATCTGAGCATTCAGGAGTTTCTGGCTGCAGTCTACATGTTCCACTGTCATACTAACAGAAAAACAGAAGTGCTGACACATTTTCTAGGAAATGGTGAACATGTTTATTGTGGCGACATCTCATCTTTAGATGTATTTCTGAGCAGAGTCATGCAGAAATCCCTCCAAATTAAAAATGGACACCTGGACCTGCTGGTGCGCTTCCTTTATGGTCTCTCTCTGGAGTCCAACCAGAGACTCTTAGGAGGTCTGCTGGGCAAGACAGAGAGCACTCCAGAAATTATACAGCGAATCATCAGCAACCTTTGCAAGATCACCAATGAGAATACCTCTCCTGACAGATGCATCAACATCTTCCATTGTCTGATGGAGATGAATGACCTCACAGTACATCAGGAGATCCAGGAGTTTCTGAAGTCCAAGAACAGATCAGAGAATGAGCTCTCTGAGATTCACTGCTCAGCTCTGGCCTACATGCTGCAGATGTCAGAGAAGGTTTTGGATGAGTTTGTCCTGAAGAAGTACAACACATCAGACGAGGGACGAAGAAGACTGATTCCTGCTGTGAGGAACTGTAGAAAGGCTCAGTGAGTAAATATCTGATTAACATTGTAAATCAATGTAAAATTTTCAAAAGGTCTTACTACAATGCTCTCATTGTTCTTTCTTATAATTTCATTTTTTATTGCAGATAATACATTGGTTAGAATTTGTCACAGATGTTGTTGAACTGCTATGAAAATGTTGTTTGTTTAAGTAAGAGTCACTCAGATTTTTTTTATTTTTACATTTCTGTATTTTTAGTTAAAGAAGCCACTGTGACCACATTAGTCAATTTAAATTAAACTGTGGTTCGTTTTCCCCGTTGGTGTGGTTTGATTGTGAACACCATAATTGCACTTGGTTGATGATCAAAACAACCACACCAAGACTCTTTGGAAGAGGTGTCCAGGTCTAACAAACTTCAATATGGTTCATTTATGGTGTGTATGTGATCAATCCGACCCAACTACCAGATGTGTGTTGTAAGTGTAACTAAACACCTTCCCATAAAACCATATTTTTTAGGATGTGGCAGGATATCATAGCTGTGCAGAGGTCAGTACATGCTAGCAGTTAGCTGTGAAATTAACAGATAGTCTCCAGTAACTCAGAACATCGCACCTTCCACCTGTATTTACTTTTGTTGTTCCTGTTCCAGACACATCTGGCTAATAAGCTGACTGAGTATTCTCATGTGTTTTGTAACAATGCATTACAGTTTGCTTACAAACTCTAACTGATTCAGACCAGAGTAAATAGACTAAATGTGAATTTGCTCTAAGATCTGCAGGTCTGAGAGACACTGGGGAGAATTATTGTTTCATGCTCCACTTGTTAACACAAATCTCTATCTTAATGAGGACACGGTTGCAATCTTTTTTTTTTTTATTGTTTTTGGTGTTAATGTTTAAACACAATGGCAACAAAGACCAAAGATGAAATCTGGTCCGACTTGAAATCAACATAATGATTTTACTGTAGGAGCAGGTGCAGGTAGAAATGGAGGCTACAATGCTACAAGCCTAACTGCTCATTAATGCTATTGTTACCTGTTGAAACTCAGGCTCTGGCTGCTGCTTTAATGTGGGTACTTCACTAGGTTTGTGTAAGCATTCTGTCTGCATATGTGTGGAAACAGCTGATATTAAGTTAGAAATATGTTGTCTCTGTCTTGATGCAGTTTGCACCATTGTGCTCTTTTCCCTTTGAGCGATGACATGCTACTTTGGAACATGCCAAACAAAACACTACTTCTTTATAATAACTTGTTCTGTAATATGTGTCATCACAGACTTTCTGGCTGTAAGCTGTCAGAGACTCACTATGAAATCGTGGCCTCAGCTCTCATGTCCAACCCCTCTCATCTGACAGACCTGAACTTGAACGGAAACAAACTGCAGGATTTAGAGCTAAAGAAACTTTTTGGTGCACTGGAGAGTCCAAACTGCAGACTGGAGACTCTGAGGTCAGTTCACTGATTGCTATTTCTGAAGATATTTCAATAAATTGAACTGTAAAGCTTCCCCCTTATAACCTGACTCCAGCATGAAAGAAGCATCAAAGATGAAAAGCACAGAATGTTGCTGCAGTGGATGCTTTTCATTGTTTATAATACTGGGTTTCAATTCAACATTTTGTATGTTACTGGGAGAAACCCTCTCTTTTTTTTTTTTATGAATCTTAAAGTTTAGGCTGGCTCTGGTGTCCCTGAACCATCCCTAAATTATACAGCAATTGACTGCTTTGGCACTCACCATGACATTTTCACTCTTTTGTAATTACTTTCTAACTTTATAAAATAACCTAGAAAAATTAAAGGCATCTAAAAATAGAAATGTGCTAATGTGATAATTATTAGTAAATTACAAATTTAGTATATTCCCAGTTCTACAAACTCTACCACAAGTTAACCCAGAGTAAATGCCAAATAAGAACACAGAGGCAGCAGACTATGAAGCTGTTGGTAGTGCATTATTCTGTCTCTTACTTGCCTGCCTACCTGCCATGTGTCATCTTGTCTTGCCTTTAGTTTCTTCATGTCGTTTTCTGCACTTACAGCTCCCATACAGACCTCCATACTCAGAGACTGAGAATATGTACACATGGGGAAGATTAGGGGAGTGGAGACACAGCTGAGAAACACAGGGGAACAACTTAGACATAAAGAGGAAAGGGAAGCAAAACTGAATGTTATACAGAAGAGACAAGGTACTTTCAAAAGGAAACAGGAAACCTGACAGACATAGAGAACTCAAAACTTAAAACAATTTTATTTTGCTCTGTGGTATAACAGATTTTATTTGCTGGAGTGCTGGAATTTTTAAATTTTTAAAAATTCAATACTCAGATATTTTTTAAAATGTATCTATTACAAATTACATACATTAATTTTTACGTTAAGACCAGTGAAATATTCAGGTTTACAACTTGGCCAATAGTTTTAAAGATATACATGTTTAGACATTAACTCAAATTTTAGTGTGCAAAATAAAGGCCTGAATGTGAGTTGACAGACCAAAAGAAAAAATATCTTGAAAGGTATTTGATGTATGAGCACCAGGAGGACAATAGATAACAACTAAATCTGAGTTTAGGATGGATAAGGCTAAGATTCAGGTTTTCAGATGTATTAAAACTATGTCTGGGTATATGGTTGATAAATAAGCTCAAGTGAAAATATTGTAGCCACTGCTCCTCTTCAGCCTGTGCTTTTTGCACCTTGATGCGACTGTTGTTGTGATACTTTAACCAGGTTTCTGTAAGGCAGAATAAATCAATATGTTGAACAATTATTAAATAATTTACTAGCAGTAACTTAGATCTCATGTTTGATAGTCCACATTTAATTGTTTTAGTCTTTGAAGCAGTTGAGGGTGTTATATTATTATTTTTTAATATGCTGATTTTTGGTTTGTTTGATCATGATCTGGGCGCAGACACAGTCTCTGTAGGGATGGGTTTCTCATGGATAACATGCAGAGAAAAACTTCAGAGAGGTGTATGGGACTGCAACTCCTGGTAGCAAATGGTACCAAATAGTCAATTTGTTATTAATTTGACCAAATGATGAAATGATGTGATAGAAAATATGTCCTTTATATCTGAAGTAGGATGAATGCCATATTTCCTAACAAGACCAGTTTTTCCACAGAAAGTTCTCTATGAAGCCCATGTCTATTATTTTTTCACATAGGACTAGGTAGGTGTGGATAGTACTGTTTGGATAATAGGTCTGGGTAATATCAAAATTAAAGTGATTATTTAAAACGAGGAAGTATGACAAATATGCAAAAAAAGAGAGAAAGAAATCAGGAAGGTGCCAAACAATTTCACAGAACTGTACATTATATACTATATTACTATATTATTATATACATTATAACTGACCAAACATGAGAGTAAAAGTGAGAGAAGGTAAAAACATGCTATTGTATTAACATGTTTTATTCTTGATTCAGTTTGGAGGGCTGCAATTTGTCAGCGATCAGCCATGTTGCTCTGTTCTCTGCTCTGAAATCAAACCCCTACCATCTGAAAGCTCTGGACCTGAGCTACAACAACAACAACCTGAATGATTCAGGAGTGAAACAGCTGTGTTGTTTTCTGGAAAGTCCACACTGTAAACTGGAGATCTTGAGGTTAGGTCCCTTACTATAAATTTCATTATTAATTATTTTCCATAGTGTAGCATCATCCAAAAATCAATGTTTCTATTGGACTATAAATAGGTCTGTGGTTACTAAAGACTAGTGTTGGGCACAGATATTGAAGGGTGTGGCCACTATTAGTTGTCGAAATAAATAAATGTTTCTAATGTCTGCTAAACAGTCACATCAGTGTACAGAAGATTCCCTGAACTCAACATTACCAACCTTCCCACGTCTAATTTGTTTATTATTGTTTTATTCGTTACTTAGATTAGAGCTCAGCGGTTTGTTGCCGAACAGCATTGCTGCTCTGGTCTCAGCTCTGAAATCTAACCGCTCCTATTTGAAAAAATTGGACCTGGCCTTTAACAACCTGCAGGATTCAGGAGTGAAACAACTGTGTGGTTTTCTGAAGAGTTCAAATTGTATACTGGACACTCTGAGGTCAGTTAACCTATTCTGTGACTACTGGAAAACTTCAATTTGATGTACTTCCATGACTTCCATGTATAAATGAGCAAAGTTTACTTTATCTACATGTTTTATTCTCTATTTAGATTAGAGCTCTGCAGTTTTTCAGAGACTGGCTGTGCTTCTCTGGTCTCTGCACTTAAGGTCAATCCCTCCCATCTTAAACATCTGGACCTGGGTGGAAACACGATTCGGGATTCAGGGGTGAAGCAGCTGTGTGGTTTTCTGGAGATTCCTCTATGTAGACTGGAGACTGTGATGTCAGTTCACTTACTGTCTGTTATTACCAAATCTTATCATTTATGCGTATAGCATAATCACCTTCTACCTTTAAAGTTGAAAACATTGTTTTGATAATGATTTATGAATAAGAAAGTCTTACTGATGATGGCATAGTATGATTCATGTGCAAATTTAGAAACTGTCCACATGTGATTGGATTTTATCTGATATTATCCAAATTTTTTATTCTTTGTTCAGTCTGTGGTGCTGCGGTTTGTCAGAGATCAGTTGTGCTACTCTGGTCTCTGCTTTAAAGGTCAACCCATCCAATCTGAAATATCTGGATTTGGGTGGAAATAAGCTGCAGGATTCAGGAGTAAAGCATCTCTGTGGTCTTCTGGAAATTCCTCGCTGTAGACTGGACACTCTGAGGTTGGCTCACCTCCTGTAATTCTGTCATACACGATTACATAATGGACACACACACACACACACACACACACACACACACACACACACACACACACACACACACACACACACACACACACACACACACACACACACAGAAATTCAGATATTAGGGATTGCTCATTTAATAAGGACAAAGTCATGTTTAGCTACATGCCAAGAACACAGTGATATTATATGCTATTCCATTCAGTGCAAAGAAAAGCAAGGAAAGCAAAGAAAGCAATCTAGCTATTCATAAAAATACAAAAATAGAAAATAAAAGTTTCTATTAAATAAATACAGTATAAACATAATTAAATATGATGTGATATGTATATATGTGTGTGTGCGTGCTTGAGTCATTATTGATTGCACAAGTTAGTGAAGGGGACGTACAAACTTAACAACATACAACCGATATAGTTGTTTGGGTGGGTAGGAGTGCAATCATGGGTGTAGAGTATACAGAAGGGGACTTAGCACACATCCCTGTTGCCAGTTGATGGTGAGGGTGAGTGGTGGGTAGACGTGAGACCCTACTTGTGGGTGGTCTCTAAGGAAGTCCTTCATGCAGAAGCAAATGGAGTGTGGGAGGCTAAGGTTGATTAGTTTTGTTATCAGTCTGTTAGGGATGATTGTTTTGAAAGCCAAGCCAACATCGATGAAAAGAAGCCTGGCATAACGGTCCTTGTATTCCACATGGGTCAGGGTTGTGTTTAGGGCTGTGGCTAGGGCATACTCTGATGATCTGTTATCCATGCATGCAGACTGGTGGTGGTTGAATGTGGGTGGAAGTCCTTGGATGATCTAACTTCTGGCCAGTTTCTCAAAAGAAACAGTTCACGTTCTCCACCAGCACAGCACCACCATCCACAGCATTTGGCCTGGGTTTGTAGTTAGTGAGTCAGCAAAACCCGACTCAAGTTGTTGCTGTGGAGGTAGTCCTCAATTTTATTATTATATTCCATCCTGGCCTGTCTGATGCCTTTTTCAGGTTTGCTCTGGATCTACTGTACAGGTAACCAGACCTGAGGCAGTGTTTCTGTTCCTCACAAGAGTCCTAACTGCACTTACCATCCAAGTTTTTGGTTGGCATACACCCAGATGCATCTGTCAGTGGTGATATGTGTTTGTGCGGTACTAGATGTAACCGAGTACAGACGTGGTGTATTCCTCCAGGTAGGCAAGCTGGTAACATAAACTAGGATATGTGGTCCGACTAGCCCAGGTGGGATGTTGTTATGGTGTTGTATCCCTGTTTAATGGTGGAGTAGACTTTATCCAGTAACCCCAAAGGATCTCAGCCGCCGTAGCAGATGGAGACGGCTTAGACCCTTTTTGTACAGTGCCTTTTTTGTTCGTGGACCAGTCCAGTTTGTTATTGAGGTGAACACCCAGGTATTTGTACTCCTCCACCGTTTCAATGTCCAAACCCTGGATGTTCACTGGTGTAATGGGGGGTGGCTTTCTGCTGAAGTCAATCACCAGCTCCTTCGTCTTGCTGGCATTGAAGCGAAGATGGTTCTGTTCACACCAGCTGAAGTCATCGATGACCCCCCTGTATTCCAGGTCGTCCCCCTCCGACACCCGACCCACAATGGCGGTGTCACCTGAGAACTTCTGGAGATGGCAAGTGTCCGTGTTATAGCTGAAGTCCGCAGTGTACAGGGTGAAGAGGAAAGAGGCGAGTACTGTTCCTTGTGGGGCCCCCGTGCTGCAGACTACCACCTCAGACACGCAGTCCCGCAGCCTCACATACTGAGGTCTACTGGTGAGGTAGTCAATAATCCACGAGGACAACTGGTAGTCTACTCCCGCTCCCTGCAGCTTCCCCCTTAGCACCGAGGGCTGGATTGTGTTGAAAGCACTGGAGAAATTAAAAAACATGACTCTCACA
>VURO01049656.1:0-31774 GCA_015108175.1 Pelvicachromis taeniatus | reverse complement strand
GGGCATGCTTTCAATTCCCAAATTAATGCGTATATGGTAGCTGTCAATCTCTAGCCTCTCTGGATGATTCACATCCTGCATTCAGTGATCATGCAATCTTCATTATGAGACATAACCTACCTGCGCGTGTGGTTGCATAGGTGTATGTATGTGTGCACGTGCCCCCACTCACTGAATGAGCTTGTTGGCTCTGCTCTGCTCAGGTGATCTCCTTTATTACTCTTGTATCAGTGAGTGGGTTCGCTGAAAGCCCGTTGTCAGTGGTTGGCACACGGATGAAAAGACTTTTGCCCGTCATCTCTCATTCACTCTGTATCTTCCTTTTCTGCCGCTCCTCGTTTTCACTTCTTCTCAATAACAGTTTTCTCTGAGGGACACCTATCACCACATATGTAATCCATAGTTTATTTGGAGTAATCCGCAGTTTACACACTATTACGGATTGTGTCTCTTGCGTGCCTTCTACCTCCCCTCTTTTTCCACCTCAGTCATTTCTGTCACTTGTGCTCTGTTCATTGCACATTCACTCAGTCAGCAGGCCACATCAGTCAGACAGCAGATGCATATCACACATATCAAATAGAGCATTTTGTGTGTCTTGTTACCTGCCTGGTGACCAACTGTGTTCAGATGGAAGGAACTTTTGAACTTTCCTCTGGGCCCGTTCTCTGTTCTGTCTTCACCCTCTTATCTCTACAGTTAGATGATACTGACAACTGCTGTTGTTATTGCTGCACAGGCTGCAGACAGTTTAGAGTTTGCTATGGTCACTGCCTTCGAGGAAATGTGATACAGATTTCTGCTTGGATGTACTCTCAGGTCAAGACTATTAGTCATTCCAATTCAGTGGTTAGAAAAGTTAGGAGTCAACCTGTTAACTGTAGTTGACATTAATAACCACAATACTTATTTTGTTCATTTTAACTTTTGTTGTAGATGAATGGTTATAAATGCCAGTATTAAACCATTACTTTCCATCTGCTGTGTGATGTCTGGCTGTTAACCCCTGACAGCAGTATGTATAATATATTGGTTGGGCAGCGGGCCGGGGCGGGGTTGACCCTTTGTGATATATTTAGAGGAGCCCTTGTTGAATGTTTTATCCATGCTGCGTAGAAAGAACACAGGGCAGTCATTAAACATTCATATCAGCCACTGAGATGACCTCCTGGAATATCAGTCTATCATCAATGAATTCACGTCAGGGACTTCTGTAATTGTCTCAGGCTTTTGCACTTCCCATTGCGCATCTACTGACAGCCCATACATGAATGTATGCGTTTGTGTTTTCACCAGTCTATATATTCCTGCATGCCACAGTGATGAGGGGAAAAATAATCAAGAGGTTTCTGTTGTTTGGCTGTTCTTTAGTTTGCCTCATAGCAGCCATCATTAATATTGAGAAAGATGCATAATGGCCAGTTTTTGGTCACGAAGCAGACTGAGTTTTTAAAGGATCTGGGTAATATCAATGGGCGATTTGATTTTCTTAAATCTTTCCTAAATCCTTGCTTTTTTGTTCACATTTTAGATCCCTGAATGGTGACTTTTTCCATAAAAATGTACTGTGCATGTGCACTGTAGGAGCATAATAGAAGGCATCACTCTCAGCTGTGGTCCATTCTGCTACTTAGGTGTGTGTCTGTGTGTGTGTATGTGCGTGGTTTGGCTATGTGAAGCTTTGCCTCTCAGACACAGTTTAGCAACAGCTCAGCCAGCTTGCATTATTCATACAGAAGTGAGGCAGCAGATAGTGTTACCCCAAGCCAGTATAGCTGGGACATTATGGTTCCCTTTGCAACTGTAACCGGGGAGACTCATATGCTGATGCACATACACGCACAGAAATACAATATATATACATATATGCATGCTCCTATGTCATGCAAATGGAATGGAAGAGACCTCGTGTTGACGTGAACTGGGCTGTGGAAGTTTCAGTAACCAGAGAGAGATGGAGAAGGTTGCAGGAGGTCACAAAGGCAAGCTGACGCGGTTGTGGGTGGATACAACCGCAAACGCACCACTTGTGCACGCTCATTCTGAGACAAAGAAGAGGACATCCCTGAACACAGAGACTCACTCTGACGCACTTGCATCGGCTCTCCTTGTTGGGGGGAGCATTGCGCTAAAGTTGGTGCGGTGGCCAACATGAGGATTCACTGCTGGACTCACAGGACGAACTAACAATGGGAGACACACAAAGGACTACACAGAGTCTGTCAGTGGGATAGCAGGGTCTTTTATCTGTCGTGTGAACCTGGGAAATTACTTACAAACACATACAGACCATCGAGACCAGGAGCTTGCCTTGCCATGGTGGATTCTTTTCTTATTTTAGATCTTTAGTGGAAAAACTCAGTAAGTGGGTAAAACTTGGAGACAATCAGCAAGAATTTTTTTCCCATATGTAACATTTGAAAATCAGTAAGCATCTCCAGTTTTTTTTTTTTTTGCAACACTCCTAGAAAGGAGGTTTCTTTCTCTTTTTGTGCTTAGATAACAGCTCTTTTGCAGAGGATTGAGGACGTATTGTAATGCGAGCGAGCACTGATGGCTGAGATTCCGACTCCATTACTAGATCGTCTTTTGAAGGACTGTGGTTTGTGTTTATCTTGGTGTGCATTATAGAACAACTGACTCGAGACAGAGTATCCTGCAGTCTGTGTTTGTAGTGTCACACTGACAGATCGGATGGAAGAAAAAGGAGAGAAGACATGAAAGCAACTGGGGATGAGAGGATGTCGCTTCTGTTTGAACTGGTCTTCTCGCTGCATATCAACATTGACATTAATGCTGCCCTTTCCAGCACGCTTTTGGGAACTTCCTGACCTTCTTTAAAATGATTTGACTCAGAATTCATTATGCCACCCAAAAAAGGTGACCCAAAATCAGCTGCCAAGAAAGGCAAGTCAGAGGAACCAAAGAAGGGAGGGAAGGATGATAAGAAAGGAGGCAAAGATGATAAGAAAGGGGGGAAGAAGGTGGAGGAGCCCCCAGCTAAGGGGAAAGGAAAGGATGATGGAAAGAAGGGAAAAGGAAAGAAACCTGTCAGTGAGTCGGAGGAAGGGTCGGAGGAAGAAGAAGAGGAGATGAAGACTAAGGAAGACGAAAGTGGTGACAGTGAGGAAGAAGCAGTGACCAAGAAGCCAGATAAAGGGAAAGGGAAAGCAGCTCTTAAAGGTGCATCCAAGGCCATGGCTGTAAAGGGTTTTAAGCCCCCTTCTAAACAGCCTCCTCCATCTGATGATGAGAGCGATGATGGAAAGCCACAAATCAAAAAAGGTATGGGTGCAGCAAACCTGAAAAAGATGAGTGATGTACACATTAAAGGGGCTTCTAAGGCCATGATGGGATTTGCTACAGAGGGGCAGAAGAAGACTTTAGGAGCAGCGAAAGCACAGAAGATACCCGATGTGAAATCTCACCTAAAAGGAGCTTCCAAAGCCATAACAGGCCTTACAGGAAAGGCATCCCCTTTTAGTTTTCCTTCTAAACAACAGCAGCCAGAGAAGGCAAAACCAAAGAGAAACCTTAAAAGCACGTCCCGTCTCTTCCTACGACTCTCCAAAAAAAAGAAACCACCTGCTGGTAGTAAACCACTTCTAGGTACCAGCAAGCTTTTTGCTGGTTTTGGGGCAAAGTCTGCTGACAAGAAGCCAGGCTTGTCTGGCTTCAGCTTGCTTAATAAAAAAGACAACAATGCAAAAGAAACCACACCACCTAAAAAGACAATAAATCTATCCAGTTTAGGGGGTAAAGGAAACATGGCAACAGAGGCAAAGGGACTAGGAGGGAAGTTCAAAGGCATATTTGGCAAAAAGAAAACCACACCAGGCTTTAAGGCTAAAAGTTGGATGTTAGGGAGGATAGCTGCAGCAACAAACTGGTTGACAGGGAGGTTCCTGACTTCAAAAGGCCATGGTCGATTTGGTGCTAGGGCTGGAGGACGGACCCGGAAGCGCTTGTCATTTGCTAACAGGGACACTAGAGGGAGACAGACACATTATTACGATGGAGAATATGAGTATGACGATAATGAGTATGGATATGAGGATGATTACCATGACAGTTGGAGGCCTAGAGGCTTTGGAAGACAATCGAGTGCCTATGACCCATATGACCCTTTTGGAGAGGAAATTGATTACTATGATGATGAGGAGTGGGAAGATGAATATGGTTACTATGATGAGGAAGGCAACTTTTATTACGATGACGAGCTTTACTATGATGATGAAATGGATTACTATGATTACCCTTACGGCTACTATGAGGATGAATATGATGATTACTATGGCAATGAAGGGGTGGAGTACTACTATGGTGAGGATGGAATGCTATATGCAATAGAGTCAGAACCATATGGCTATTATGGTGATGTGATAAATGGTTTCTCTGACCCATATGACCCTTGGCCATATGAAGAACACTTTGACCACAATGTGGGCTCTGCCATTGGCTTTTCAGACTCTTATGGTCTGATAAATGGTGGAAATGGTTTTGTTTCAGGTCTATATAATGACCCAATGCTGGGATATCCACAGCCTGCTCCTACTTATAACCATTATCAGCAACCTTTCCATATGGATTCTGGGCTAATTCCAGTTGAGATGGGGCAGCTATATGGACAAGAACAGCTGTCTTATCCTCTACCTGAGCCAGTTTCAACAGAGCAGTTCAGGTTTCCCAGGCCTCAAGTTAGGTTATTTGGAAAAGAAAGACTAGAGGTGGAAACATTGCCACCACCTCCTCTTCATTCTCGTCCCCAATCACTTATCGTTCCTCCTCCCTCCCCAGTTTTTGCCCTCAACAATCAGGAGATGATGTCAGATGTACAATATGAGCAACCCATCCATACATATCATCCTACACAGCCAAATTACCCTCCTGTCATGAACCAACAACACACTTCCATTCTTGCTGGACATGCCCCCTTTCTAACAGCCGCAAGCATTCATCAAGAAAACATTCCTTTACCTCAGCACACTTACCCTCCTTTCCCTGTTTCTCCTAGTCATCTGACCCCATCTCCCCTGCCAACTCAATTCTCCTCACAAGTCTATCAAGATCCCCTTACACAAGACCCACAGACATTCCAGATGGTTCAAATGACACCACTAGGCCCACCGGTACAGGAAATGTTGCATTCACAGCTACATTTACCTGTTGCCTCACCTAGGCCAGTGCGCCGAATGAGTCCTCTTCCATCCCCACAGCTATCACTGAGGCTGGGATCAACTAGGGCAATGGCGCCTCCTTCATCTCGCCTTTCACCACATCACATGGACTTCCAAACAGGCATCCAGTCTGACCTACACCTCTCTCCTCACTCACGTAGACGGGTGCTCAGTCAGCGGACCCCAATGCCAGGCCAAAGGCCAACGTCCCCAGTTAACAGGCGCAGACCACAAAGCCCACCACCTTCTTCTCCACTACAACATAGGAGAGGTATGTCAGTGAGAACTCAGCCTTCAGTGACAAAAGAGAGGGGAGATATTCGGTTGCGTCGAGCTCCTTCATCTGTCCGACCCCAATCCCCAATTTCCAGCCCACTAGCTTCTCCCCGGGGATCGCTAAGGAAGAGAGCGAGCCCACCACCTTCCCCAAGACTCTCCTTTAGACAGCAGCCACCACCAGATGCAGTCCATTTGCCTTCTACCAGACCGCAGTTGTTCAGAGGAAGAAAATCTAACATGAGGCGTTCCCCCTCTCCACCCCATCCACATACACAAAGAAGGAGCCCGACTCAACCTGAAAGAGCTGAGTCGCCTCCACGATCCTTCCGCCCCACCTCTCCCCATCGCCCTCCTTCTCCGTCGCCATCACGTGTCACCAGTAGACCCCTCCCCACCCGCTCCTCTACTCGCAGAATGAGAGGTGGTGCAGGGGTTCGAAGTCATGTGCCCATGGGGGCTGTGAAACCATCTCCAGCTAACCCCTACTTACAGAGACACAGTCGACACGGGCCCCCTGTCACTCAGCATGTTGCCCCGTTTAGGTCCTCCATTCATAGTGGTCCTGCCGCACCTTCAGGACAGATAGAGGATATGTCTGGAACACCCATGTTAGCCAGGGCAGGTTCCCGGCCTACAGGGTTAAGGGAATCCAAGCGAATTGGTACCCCCCAACGAGGATTCCACAGACCTGTAGGTAGAGGGCAGCCATTAGTCAGAATTCCCAGAAACCAGTCCTCTCTTCAGTCTAGACAGTCATTCAGAGCACCTCCTCCAGGTCCCCCTGCCCCTCCACAGCAATCATTAAAACAGAGTGGCCCTCTTTCTTCCCAGCCATCAGTGCGCCGGCTTCAGAGTAGACCTCCATCTCCACAGCCCTGGCAGCAACAATCTCCTATGCTGTCCCGTTCTGCGTCTCCCATGCACCATCTGTCTCATCCACCCTCTCCTTTGCCTCACAGAGCAATGAGTCCCCATGGTTTCGGACCAGCATCTTTTCAGCCTCCTGTTCATAATGCTAATATTTCACTTGGTACCCTTTCACCATCACATAATATCACTCAGTATGACTATACATTGATGGAGCCAGGCCCATCACCAATGCTTACGGATGCTTTACCAAACCCTCAAATTGTAAGCTCACCCTTTCCTACCTCTCCTCTCCCTTACTCCACTATAGCTCGCACTTCACCTTTACAAAGGACCAGCTCCCCACAAACACAGCATGAGATTTACCCCCAGAACCTCCCTCAACTAGCACCCTCATCACCTAATCTTGGGCGCACACTCCAGAACCCTTACCTACACAATGTCAGCAACTCCACAGCTTTACAGAGGAGCCTGTCACCTATCATGCCTGGTGGACAGGAGGAGATATCAGCTAATATACATGAGAGCCAGATCATGACCCAGTATCCCACTGCTGGTCTATCCAATGCTTTAATGCAGAACTCACGCCTACGGAGTGCCTCTTACTCATTTCCTCTGCAACACAATGCCAACCTCTATACAACAGTTCTCACACCACCTGAAGCAGCAGTCCCTCTTGCCCCTTCTATTCCTTCCTCCCCACAGTTGTCACCTGCTATGCTGACCTCTCAGCTACGTAATGCTTCTTTTGCTTCACCATTTCAGCAACAACCCTCCCCCACATTGCCAGGCTCACCTGCTCCACCACCTTCCCCACAACAACAAGGAGGTGTCAGAGGTACCTCCCCACTTCTCTCACGTGGATTGCGAACATCACACATCCAGGGATCCATGTTCAAGCTTCCAGGTGGCACTTTGACAATGTCCCGGGGCCCTGTTGAGACTCCAGTTAACACCGATAGTGTAGGTGGTGTTAGCAGTGGGATGCTCTCTAATGCCTTGCAGAACCCAAGTCTACGTCGGGCGACCTATAGACTACCTGATGGCTCTTTTGTCACAAGAAATGAACCTGCTGAACATGTCTCAGGTCCATCTCCACTGTCTTCCCCTATGTTGTCCTCTGCCTTGCTCAATCCTAATTTGCGACAAGCCACATATCGTTTACCTGATGGTACGCTTGTTACCAGGACAGAGCCCACATCTGCACCCTCCCTTTCCTCTTCTACACTCTCTTCTGCTCTTCTCAATGCTAATGTTCGTAAGGCCTCTTATCGATTACCAGACGGTTCATTTCTCACACGTCCAGGAGAGCAGACGCAGAGTGCCGAGAGCTCAGTAGCCTCCCCTGGGTTATCTAGCGCCCTGATGAATGCTAACTTGCGTAAGGCAAAGTTTCAGCTTCCAGAAGGATCATCGTTGTTCTCACGGAACCAAGCTCAACCTTCTTCCTCTGCTTCTTCTGGCCCTGTCCTTTCTGGTGCATTATTAAAAACCAACATCCGTGGTGCCTCTTATAGGCTTCCAAACACATCATTATTTAAGCAGCCTGGATCTACTGATGCCTCTCAACCGCGCTCACTTGACCTTTCCAATGCTCTTCGCAACCAGAACCTCCGATCTGCCACTTACCGTTTGCCAGACGGAACTCTCATGACCCGCCCTCAGCCGGCTTCGGCACCCAAAGCGCTTGACCTGTCTAATGCTTTATCAAAAAACCCAAACCTTCGTGGGGCAAAATACCGTCTTCCCGATGGCAATATCATGGCACGACTTGGTGCCCCCAAAACACCAGAACCTCGCTCACTCAACCTATCTGGTGCTTTGCAGAACCCTCACCTTCGGGGGGCCTCCTTCCGCCTACCCTCCTCATATGCAGTAGTATCACCCCAGGTCCAAGGATCTGGACCGGGACAGCATTGGGCACAGAACGCTGGAGTTGAAGCCCAACAAGATGGAGATGTGTGGGGGGCAGAGAGGGTTTTACCTCATGGGACAGTGCAAAACCTAAATAAGTGGTCCATGTATGGCGATGGGGAGCTGCTGGGCCCCCGCAGCTTGATGGGGCAGGAAGGCTTGGGGAATGAGCAAGGAGAATGGAATCTCAGCAGGGAGGGGGAACCACATGGGCAGTGGTTTGACAAGGTAATTTCTAAAAACTAATGTGGCATGACACAACTAAGTATCCACAATGGCTAAAATAGTCATGGTGTCAACCTGTGAAGTGCTTTTGTTTATGCAGTGAGTTTGAACTATCTAGTGAAAAGGTTCCACAAATTATTAGGGATGTCTTGATGTTTTTGCTTTGAAAATACAGAATGTTTTGCATAATAGCAAAAAATTAAAAAATTCTGAAATGTTTTTTAATAAAGTTTGAGGGTTCTGATAAGCAAACTAATAATAATTGAAAAGTAACAGAATCAACTGTTCCTTCTGAGTGAAGGTCTTCTTGTAATATGTACTTCCATTTCATTTCTGAATGTCTATGTGCATGATTTAGATGTATGCAATCAGAAGCCTGCCCACCATGGTTCAGCGGGAGCAAAGAGAGGAAAATGGTGTCGAAGATATGACACAGCTAGAGTAAGTTAAAAACAGAAATCCTACAGTACACCTCAGTTACACTTAAAACAAAGACTTACAATTGCACTGTATAATTCAAACAGCGTCTGGCTGTTCAGGATTGGTGTATATTTAAGTCATATTTTTGGTTATCAGATTATGGAGAGTGAAACAAATGCATTGCCTTGCGATCAGCAAGCAGTGTTGCACAGCAATTGTTGAATTTTTATAACTAAAGAATGATGAAAGAGAGGAGAAAGTATTTGGCTGTAAGAAAAAAAAAAGACAATTTAAATTCAGTTTAACTCAAACATGAAAAAATAGTGTGGTTTTGGGTTGCTTTTTTTCCTGCTTCGTAAGCCCATAAATAACACTTATTGCTTCTTTCCACCAGTGACATGCATGAAGAGGCTGTTCTGCTGAACATAAGGAAAAGGTTTCAGAGAGACCTTATTTATGTAAGTATTGAAAGTATTTAAACAATACACACATCGCATTTGCAGGGGGATGGTGAAATCACATATAGTAACATAGAAAATCAAAAGAATTGGGATTTATAATAAATGTTTTAAAAACATATATTCATAATTGCTGTATGTGTGACGATGTTCATAAAAAGTTTTTTTTCAGATAGGCCCACGTGTTAAGAGATAGATAGGGTACACACAGGCATATGTTCATACATATATACACTACAATCATTATGGTAAAAAATACTTTCTTTGTGAACCTTTTCTTTCTTTTTCTTACTGTTTTTTTTTTTTTGCAGACATACATAGGCAGCATTCTGGTGTCTGTGAACCCCTATAAGATGCAAAACATCTATGGGACGGACATGGTGCTCTTGTACAAGGGCTGTGCCTTGGGAGAAAACCCTCCGTAAGTTATTTTCACTCTAAAATTGTGGGAACTGTGAACCTTATATTTAAAAACAAAACAATATATGTCAACATATTAAGTATATTTCATCTGTGCTGACAACTGTCAATAAGTTTCAGCAACAGTGGATCAAAGTGTAGAAAGAAGGAAAGAGAATACTCTGTTGCGCTCACTGTTGTCATCCTTTAAGAGTCTCAAGGCTCGTTGTGTATCTCTTTCTCTTTCAGGCATTTGTTTGCCATAGCAAATGTTGCTTATTCCCAAATGATGGATGCCAAAAAAAACCAGGTTTTAATAATCAGGTAAGAAGCTGACTCTCATTTTCTCTTTAGTCACTTTCTCTGTAAATATGAATCAGACAACAGAGACATCCATGCAGTTAATTATACAGTGAATTGTATTTTTAACATCTGAGTCTTGCGATGTGAAGCTTTTCTTTTGTATCCTTTAATATATCATCAGTAACCTTTCAAGGTTGTCCATGAGGCTTCTTGGTTAAAGGTTTCCAACTACAGATGGATTAGTGTTTGTAAATTCATGAGTGTCTGTCTGTGGTTTACTGGCCAGCAAACTTAAGATGGAGTGTTTTGCTCCATGTCAGAACTGATCTCTTGGAAGTGAAAACTCACACAAACAAACACACACACACACACACACACACACATGGACGTGTACATAAACCAGTGAAGTTAAATTTTCCAACAACTGTTGGAAAATTTTGTGACTGTTGACTGTTGACTTCATTTAGTAGCTGCACTCATCTTGTGAGATCATTCACACCATCATCCAGAGGTTTGCGCTACATAGGTATATGCTATTAGATGTGATACGAGACACTCATAATATACACATAAACACACACTCACACATGCACACACTCTCACAAACCTGGAACACTTTAGCCGTTTTCGGAAGGAGACACCTGTAAGGAAAGCCCAGCCAGGTCTGGGTTGGAGCGGGTTATGTTTCAGTAGTGTGTGTGTGTGTGTGTGTGTTTGTGTGTGAGTACATTTGTGCGGGCTGTGAGCTTGCGAGTGTGTCTTTGTGTTTCAGTTAGTATGTGTTAAGGGGTAACTGAGGTCTGGTGTACAGTGACCAATAATGGTCCTGTTTTTAGCTAAGCAGCCATTGAGCTGAAACCTAATGCTGGAATGCAGTGAAGGTGCCAGCATCCCTAAATGCACACACACACGCACACACAAACACACGTCAGCCCCCCCCCCTTTGACCAAGCTTACATAATGGTGGTATTTAGTGCTTGGCAGTGGTAGAGCAGTGGACCTGTGTGTGAAACTCTTTCAGGTGGTTTAATGCAAAAGTGGAACCCAAGCCTTGCCTAATGCAAGATTAGCCTTGTCTCGCATCACTTAGTCAATTAAGTCAAACACTCCGCAAGCACCACCACAGAGGTGAAAAGGATCAAATAATGGACGCTCTAAATGATTTCTGGAAGTCCTGAGAAGCCGTGCTCTAATTCAGGGTAATGTTCACACTTGGTGAGCTTTTCCTTCCATCAAACTTTTTCTGGATTTCCAAGAGTTTGCCTTTTAGAATACAGGTGATCAAAATAGTCCCATCCTGTATGCATATTAGGAGTTATTTTTACCTACCATTACAGAATATAATGTTTTACACTGCTCAAAAATGAAAGGAACACTTTTTATTC
Source organism: Pelvicachromis taeniatus (assembly GCA_015108175.1). Taxonomy (NCBI): domain Eukaryota; kingdom Metazoa; phylum Chordata; class Actinopteri; order Cichliformes; family Cichlidae; genus Pelvicachromis; species Pelvicachromis taeniatus. The sequence goes on along the minus strand of VURO01049656.1, from coordinate 20,347 downwards.
AGAGTATACCAACAAGTCAGTTAAACTGGGATGGCATGACTGGTTTGGTGGTGGGTCAGGGATGGTCTTGCGGAGGCATATCCATGGAAGACACACCTCTACAGGCCAGGCAACGACACCATGACTGGTATCGGATGAAATCCTTGGACCCACTGACACACCCTACGCTGGTGCAGTGGGTCCTGGATTCTTCCTCCGGCCTCATGTAGTTAGAGTATGCAGGCAGATCCTGGAGGATGAAGGAACTGATACCATTCGCTGGCCCCCACCTAAATCCAATAAAACACCTCACCACTGCCAGGCTGCACCTCAGACTGTCCAGGAGCTCAGTGATGCCTTGGCCAGGACCTGGGAGGAGATCCCCCAGGACACCTGCTGCATTTCTTCACTTCTTTTTCAGGTTTTCATTTCTATCAATTGATGTTTCATCATTTCATTCAACACACTGCCCAGTCTGTATCAGTAGATATCAGCATAATTTCTATCCATTGAGATCAGTTTTTCCAAAGTGTTCCTTTAATTTTTTGAGACATGTGTTTTCACATGGCCATTTAGTGACATGGCACCTCATAATTAACCCATCATGGCTGTACTATAATTTTGTACCTGGGCTTTAAAAAAAAGCACACACAAACTTTAAAACATTACAAACTGGGCCCAGTTTGTAATGCATTTCAAAACAATAAAAAAAAAAATTCAATGCAATTCAAACTTTCCAGGCGCTGGTTATCTGACAAAACGTTGCCTCCAGCTCAGCTGAGCACTGGGTCAGTTCTTTATTGGTTTCGCGGTCTTGTTGATGGGTTTTGTATGCCCAGTAAGACTACGTTACTGTGTTTTAGTGGGGAGAGTGGGTCTGGAAAAACTGAGTCCACCAAACTCATCCTTCGCTACCTAGCAGCTGTACTTCACAAAACAAATCTTGCGCAACAGGTACGCACACACACATCCTAACATGAACAAAGTACCGCCACCAGAGTTGGATATTTGCAAATTAAGACTCTCAAAAGTTTTGCTTCTTGTAATGACGACTAATGCGCGTGTGCATATTTTTTATTTTCCTGTATCTCCGGTGGCTTTCCTTGGGTGCAGATTGAGGTAGCTGGGGCTCTCTGCATGCTGAGTGTTTTATATTTTACAAGTCATTTTCATCAATAGCCATAAAAATATCAGGTTACTGCTTTTTGCCGTGGTGTGTGACAGTATTCTGTAAAATTCTCTATGATTAATTTGGCCAGATATTCACACTAAAACTGCTTCTTTCCTGTATGCTGTAGAGTTACAGTTACTGCTCCCTTTATAAGTCGACCCGATAAAGTTTATTTGTGTGTGTGACATCCCTGATAGATACTTGAGGCAGCTCCTCTTCTGGAATCTTTTGGAAATGCCAAAACTGTGCGGAACAATAATTCCAGTCGCTTTGGGAAATACATCGAGGTCTTTATGGAGAAGTGAGTTTTTAAAAACAACAAAACTTTGCCGTCTGCTCTGATCTCACTCCAGCTCCTTTTAATTCTGAATCTGCTTCTTTGTTGCGTGTGTGTGTTTTCTGTTTCCTTGTTTCCCCAGTGGTATGATCAGTGGTGCCATAACCTCTCAGTATCTGCTGGAAAAATCCCGCATTGTCTTTCAGGTGAGGCCTAGTGACGCGAAGGTGTTGATAGCTTGTTTATTTCTGTATATGGAAATGTTGCAGTAAATGTGGCGTGTCTTCTTCAGGCCAAAAATGAGAGGAACTATCACATCTTCTACGAGATGCTGGCAGGTCTTCCTTCACAGCAGAAGCAGGCCTTCTATCTACAAGAAGCTGAAACCTACTATTACCTCAACCAGGTAGAAGATAGTTTGATCATCATCGTTTTCAGTGATTTTGGGTCACAACACTTCCAAAAAACCTTCTCGAGTCACGTTTAGCACTGCTGGTCTTCTCTTTCTCACACAGGGAGGGGATTGTGGGATAAAAGGGAAGAACGATGCAGAGGACTTCCTACGTCTGGTTTCTGCCATGGAAATCCTTCATTTCCCTGCGGATGACCAGTCGTCCATCTTTAGAGTCCTGTCTTCCATACTGCACCTTGGCAATGTTTACTTTCAGAAGCATGAGGTGTGAATTATTTTATATCTCAGTTTTTCCTCCTATGTCATTACTTTTTTTAAAATTTTGGTTAATATTCAAATAAGGTGTAAATTGTTTAGTCATCTAAACTATTGAGTTAAACTTCTAAAATAAAATAAACTTTATCAGGACAATAAAATCAATGTATGATAAACAGAAAAAACATTTCCCACAGGTAATTCTTTTTTGTTTTGGGGTTTTTTGCATTTCTCTTTTCCTGCTGAACTGCAGGCTGATGGCCAGGAGGTGGCGTCAGTGGTGAGCACTCAGGAGATCAGAGTAGTCGCAGAGCTGCTGCAGATCTCACCAGAAGGACTACAGAAATCCGTCACCTACAAAGTCACAGTCAGTATCAAACCGTGTCCCGTCTGCTTGTGTACTGAGTGCTCAGTGCTTGAAAACAACAAGCATAACATTGAATTCTGTGATATTCCTGAACCTGGAGGTGATTTTTCTATATTGCCAACAGAAAGGTGATGTGGCACTATGCCAGCGTATCTGCCTTACTTACACAGCTGTGGTTACATTAAAGGCATTGTATCACCCTGAGTGTCGCTTACGCAGATACAAAAGAGACACATGTGTTGACGCCACACACAGAGTGAAAGACAAGAAAGAGGCAAACTGCTGTCATCAACCTACTTGGTTGGTTCTTTTATCATCCTGATCTCCTCTGGTCGGTTATTAGGATCTTTTCTATCCAAGCTCACTATTTTTGTGAAGCAGGTGGTTTTGTGGAGTTCAGTTCCAATGAACCATGTCATGTTTTTCTTGGGAAATTTAAATATTCTTTCTATTTGGATTGCAAGACATTTGAAGATACTTTGTTTATGTTTGTGTTTTAAGGCCTGAAACAAAACAGTTTAGGAGTGACCGAAGTGAAAAATAAATCAAACATGCAGATAACAGCCTGTAAACTCGGACAACCTTCAGCTTTTGTGAATGAGGTGCGAAAGACTTCGCTGCTGATTTAGTTTAAATCTAGGACAGATCATCGCTCGGTGTAACTGCAGCAGAGTGACTCAGCTTACCAAAGATTTTTGGGAGCAATCTGACTAAAATTGTTCCTTTTTCTTCAAAAGTTTTGATTTCTTCATTAAGATCCAAACAATCAACCCAGTAACTTTTCTGACCCAGTTTATAAACTGGACAGACATCCTCAAATGAATGTACAGTAATAAAAAAAGTTTTCCCTTTTGCCTTGGTTGGTGCAATAGTCGTATTCAAATAAATGCAGATGTCCCTTAATAGGTCAATTTTAACACTTTCACATGGTGAAGACGAGACTTTGCACCATTATACACAAATAGCACAATAGTTTCCTTTGATTAAGCTGAGGAGGAAATTTCTCTCACCAGTACCAAGATCAGTAAGGGCAGCCACTGGCCTCAGCCAGTGAAGGTAAAAGGGGCAGAAAAAGTACAGCTGTAAACACTGAGCAGGTTGGTGGGGTCAGATGCACAGACGATATATAAAAAAACGAAACAAAAAACAAGGACGGGTCAGTCTAATTCAATTCAGTTTTATTTATATGTCACCAAATCACAACAGTTGCCCCAAGACGCTTTATATTGTAAGGTTAAAAACCCTACAATAATATGGAGGAAACAGAGAAAACCCCAACAATAACCCCCTGTAAGCTAACACTTGGCAACAGTGGTAAGGAAAAACTCCCTTTTAACAGGAAGATACCAGCAGAAAGAGCCTCAGGGAGTGGCAGCTATCTGCTGTGACCGGTTAAGTTTGAGTGGATGGAGACTGGACAAAAGACAGACTGTGGAAAATAAACTCTTAAAATGAATGAAGGAACACATCAACTCAGCAGGAAATTGTTTACAGAGGTCAAGTAAGAAAATTGTCTTTCTCATAGGCCTCTACAGGTCTGGATGTCTTTTTGCAGCCATCTGGTGGCCTGCAGTTAGAATGCAATTTGAAGGCACTTTCACACTGGTTTAATTTTTCCGACACAGAAGCTTCTTCCCTATTCTATACCGTCTTTGGTCGGATCAGGAGCCAACCCACAGCTCTGAAGCCGGGACTCGCAGGAATATACAAGGGGAAAGCAAGAATGTAAACAGCTGCACACATTACACATCCTCGATCCATCACAGCACACAGGAAAAGTTTATATACAGTATTTACACACTTACTACTGAGCAATGCTGTTTCAACAGACAGTGCTTTTGCCATGCAAAGCATCTTCTTACTTCTTTTATTAGTGTGCTGCAGAGATGAACAGCCACATTCAGCTTTTAGCGCCAGGGTGTGAATCTGGGTTGGCAGTTTGCATCTTAGTGTCTTAATTTCTATACCCTACACATTCTCCTTCATAAAGAAGAAATGCTGTTTTGTTATCACTGAATTCAACCTGGGACAAGATGGAAAATCTGTCATTTTTTATGCTCTGAAGGAACTTATTTAAAAACAATAAAGTATTGTACCTCCATCTTTCCTTATTGTTTAGCTATTAAAGTCAAGTTAAAGCCTTTTAGTCTGTTTAAAGCTGTAAATTTTACACGAACAAGTTCATTCTCGTTAGATTAATGGAGTTGATTTATTGTTCATAACTCAATCATGGTCATGTGTGGCTAATAAACAAACTATTTTTGGTATTAATTCCAAACTGAACCAAACTGGGTGTGGAGAAGTCTTACGATACCAGTAAGCATTAAAACCAGAGGGCAGAAAAACCTTTGCAGAGGCCTGGCTTTACTTCAACTTATCTCATTTATTATTTTAAAGCAGCATCAGAGATTTCACAAACATAACTGAATGCGTCACACTAATTTCACAGGTTCACACCTCCAGAGAGTTTGATGGAGGTTTTGAAGGATCTGTCAGTGTTAAGAGCACAGTTAAAGGACTTGCACGTGACTTACGATAGCCAAAAAAAGGAGAGGCTCCTCCATCGCATTTGCTGTTCTGTTATCCTTAATTACCAGTACAGTACACGAGCTATTAATGTGATCATTATCATCCAGCTAGGAAAGTCCAAATCCAGGAAGGGAACAATTAAAATATTCCTGCTGTCCATTCAAGTGTTCCAGTTGGTCATCCACCTATTTGCTTAATTTCCTTGTTTGCTTAATTTCCATCATATCCATGAACAGAAAAAAAGTAGAGAAAAATATATTTGTTCCGTTGAGCAAAGTATTTCTCCTCTTGGTAGTCCTTCTATGGATCCATTTTCCGACGCCAAGTGTCTCATTGTTTCTCTGCCCAGTTTAAGGGCTGATTCAGCTCGTCCTGACCCCTCTGGTGCTGCCTCTGATGAGGAATGAGGGTGAGGGAGAATTAAAAGAGAGAAACATCTAATTATGACCCACCTTATATCTTCTTCATACACATGCTCCTATACACTAACCAAGGACCTTTTGTATAATTGAATTCCTAATTACAAAGCTGCCTGTGTAACAGGAGAGGGGTGATTCGTACCCACTCATTTCCTCTCACTGGAGGAATCATGTGTACACATTAGTGTCTGCGTGTGCGTGCACATGTGTGTGTGTGTGTGATAATTAAGTGTGTTTAGGCAAGAGAGGGTCTCAAGTCTCAAAGCATTCTTTATCTGATCAGATCTCAAGTTAAGACACCCGAATCAATGAATAACAGAGTAGAAGAAGGAAGAAGGGAGTAAAAACAAAAGCCTCACTCTTCAGCCCTGCACTTATGACATTGGGCCTCTTCAATTGCAGAAGGAATTGCAGAAGGAAAAGTTCTTTTTCTAGAAAATATGTATTACAGGAAAAAAAAAAAAAGGAATAACAGACTGGAAGAAGCAGGAAGCAGGTGGAGGATAGGACCACCTGATCTGTTAGCCCAAGATGAGAGCCTCACCACAGTTACTGAACAAGCAGGAAATTGGGGTGCAATTCCATAGATGCCTTCTGTGAAGGCTTGTGTGTCACTCTAACATGTACAGAAAAACCAAGGCGAGCGTGAGGAAGCTCAGTCAGGACACACATGCACTGGATGTATAAGGAACTTTTCAAACGTGAACTTAAAGCCTTTCAACTTCCAAAAAAAATGAAAGGAGGCTTGAGACTCTCTATATTAGCAGGTTGACGTCTGGGTAAAACGTGCTGACTTAATGTTTTTTTTACAGGAAACGATGAGGGACAAGATCTACACCCCTCTGAGTGTAGAAAGTGCTATTGATGCCAGGTGAGAGACAGTTACACAGGGAGCATCCCGTGCATAAATAATCAATACATTTATTACCATTAATTAATTTAAATAGCATGTCGTACAGAATGTTTGCATCTTTATCATTATGTATGCATGCACACTAATACACGTGCACTAAATTGCTAATGTATATGCAATCTTTAAATCCCTTCTTAGTCTTAAAGTTTTACCTAATAAAATTCTTGCTTATAATACCGGTAAACACGCTGGTACATATGTTTTCTTTCTCCTTTGAATTTCCTATATTACTGTGTCACTCGCTGACCATCGATCACACACATTCAGAGATGCTGTTGCCAAGATCCTGTATTCGCTGCTCTTCCGCTGGTTAACAGAAAGGATCAATGGTCAGGTGTACCCTCGCCAACACTCCCACTCCATCTCCATCCTGGACATTTATGGATTTGAGGTAACGGAGTCTTGTTGTGTGTTTGGCCTTATAAAAAGGTTTCCAACCAATTTGAGGTCCATCATTACAGCAGTAAAGCCCATACAGTAAAGCTACTTTCAGCTGCTCCTTTGCCACATGGGGTCGTCGCAGCCGGCAGCTCCACATTTTCGATTTGTCAGAGTTTTGCGCCAAATGCCCTTCCTGACACCTTCCCAAAGGGGATTTGCGACTTTGGCTGGAATTGAAGTGTGGCCTGTTTGGAAAGGCTCAAAGAAGGAAGCCTGTTCTCCCAGCACAGTTTAGGTTTTCAAATTTGCGTTGCGGTGCACAAGCACCTTATCAGCACCAACACCTGATACCAGCTGTCAAGCACGGTGGTGGAGGGGTGATTATTTGGGCTTGTTTTCCAGCCACAGGGCCCAGGCTGCCTTGCAGTTACTGAGTCGACCATGAACTCTGTATACTGAAGTATTCTGGAGTCAGATGTAAGACTGTCTTTCAGTCAAAGCATTTATTGACATAACTAATAACTTGTGCGAGAAAAGATACAGCAGGGAAGGAAGGAGGGCTTAACAATGTCTGCCATTTTATTATTCTGCACGTTAAAGAGACTAAGAGGGACGTCTGAATAATCACTTTGTAAGCATGATGATGAGACAGACAGAATCACCACATATCTCTCTCTGTGTGTGTGTGTGTGTGTGTGTGTGCATGTGCGTGCGTGTGTGCGTGCGTGCGTGCGTGCGTGCGTGTGTGTGTGTGTGTGTGTGTGTGTGTGTGTGTGTGTGTGTGGGACAACAGGATCTGGTCCACAACAGCTTCGAGCAGCTTTGCATTAATTATGCAAACGAGTACCTGCAATTCTTCTTTAACAGGATCATATTCAGAGAGGAACAGGTGAGTTGACGTCACACTTCCCGATAAAAAGCACACACACACGCACTCGTCATGTAACAGCTGAAGAAAAAAAAATCCACATATTTGAGGCATCATATGCACGCAAATGGATCTCATTAAGTGTAGATTAGTAGCATATAAACATGTGAATCCCTTGCTTGGGTCAGGTGTTGGCAAATTTCAACATCACATCAGTCATTTCCTCGTACCCAACAATGGGAGTAAAAGAACAGCATACTTGGGTGACGGGGGACAGACAGGTGGATGACAGATGTAACAATGAATGTATTGCATATAGTATATGTATTAATAGGTAACCCTAATGTATCCCTAGCCTGTACATCGTGAGCTGCAGGTTGCCAATATCTGGCTTAGGTAATAATGCAATCAATACTTTATGATCATTAATGTCATCCTCTTGCAGGAGGAGTACAACAGGGAGCAGATCCCATGGCAGGACATCACATTTAGCGACAACCAGCCCTGCATTGACCTCATTGCCGCAAAGCCTCATGGGATACTGAGGATTCTGGATGACCAGAGCGGTTTCCCGCAGGTATGGATAAGGAGGAAGTACTGACAAACTTTCAGATCCCTTATATGGATTATAAAACTGAGACCTTTGGTGTGCTAATTTGTTGCTAGGCAACAGACAACACTTTTCTTCAAAAGTGTCACTATCACCATGGCAGTAACCCGCTGTACACGAAGCCAAAGATGCCCATCCCAGAGTTCACAATTAAGCACTATGCCGGGCGGGTCACTTACCAGGTACTAAGCTCCTCACTGAGATTCTATTGGCTAGTTCCATTGTATTAGAATTCAATGAGCTATTGAAAGTGATGTGAACTGCAATGACAAACAGAGTGATCATCTGTCACTGATGCAGGTTTCCAAGTTCCTAGATAAGAACTACGATCAGGTGCGTCAGGATGTCCTGGACCTGTTCATTCAGAGCAAGAACAAGGTCAGCTTGCTCTTTAAACTGATCCACATAATCACTAAGCAATGTTGTTGTAAAAATCTGTGTTAATCTGTGCATTTGTGTGTTTCCAGATGGTATCGAACCTCTTCCTGGTTCATGCAGAGGACGTGGGTCAGCAGAGAGGTCACACGAAGAAGAGCAGCACAGTCACCAGAAAGTACCAAGCTCCCACCGTCAGCAGCAAGTTCCAACAGTCCCTGCTGGAGCTGGTGGAGAAGATGGAGAGGTGAAGTACATATGTTGTCTCTTAGATCATAAATGGTTATTGACTGTTTTTATTAAAAAAAACAAATCACTTTTAAACATTATAAAGTTTTTGTTGTTCCATTTCAGGTGCAATCCTCATTTCATTCGCTGCATTAAGCCAAATAACATGAAGGTAGATCTTGAAGCATCTCGTAAGTTATTTACATGCACATACATCAGTGTTTGTGAGCTTTTGGACATCTGTCTTTAGGAACCAGGTGTGTTTGAGGACGAACTGGTCAACAACCAGCTGCGACATTCTGGTGTCATGGAGACCATTAGGATCCGCAAAGAGGGATATCCAGTCAGAATGCCGTTCTATGGCTTCCTGTTCAGGTAACATGAACTCTGAACCTCAGTCTATTTGTTGAGTTTGTTTATCTCACAGCAGAGGCAGAGGAGAACCTTCTATAACAGAAAATCCCAACAATAATTGAGCAGACCACGACGTGACAATCCACATCAGTTAAAGGCTCAATTTATGCTCTTCTGATTTGCAAATATCACATGTAATGCCTTATTTAAGCTACTTCAACCAGTCCACAGTTGCACATTCCTCTGCAAGTCACTTTGCAACCCAACTTTAATTCATTTTCTTCTTCTCATGCTTTGTTTGACTTAATCAGTGTCATAGTTGTCATTCCGCTGCTCTTTGTTGGGGTCTTGCTGCTGCACCTCCCAGTACAAATTCATGCTGCCAAATAAAAATGAATGCTGATGGAAATAACTGAATTACATTAAAAATAAAGAAGACTTATAGCGGGCTAAAGTTCTACGCCTGTACATTTTTATATATATGAAACCCAAACCCATTCATTTAAATTTAAAGGAGTTTAAAATTGTAATTCATGTGCAACTTTGTTTATGGTGTTGTCTTATTTGGCAAATAAACTAAACTATGGAAGAGCCTGTAATCATATGTATAAAAGCACACAAATAGAATAATTACACATGTCACACAATATCATCATAGACTTTCACTAGCTGGGCCCATGTCCTCGTATTGGTTTGGCGGCGATTTAGTAGGTAAAGGTGGCTTGGACATGAATTGAGCTGCGGTTTGGGGAAGGCCTCGAAGGGGACTGGCGACGGCTCCCGGGCCTGACAGATCCCCATGTACTAAATAGATGTGAAGAAGTTAAAGAATTGAAAAGGGGAGGGAGGGTGGGGCACCTAAATGAGAATGAACAGCTTGTAGAACTGGGGGAACCTATATAGATGAGGACCGCAAGGAGTGTGTTGGAGGCGTGGTCCCGCTCCTGAAATTCAGATATAATCTCCAAATATGGACTGCATGGACAGCATGGTCCACCAAATTTTACAGTTGACAAAATGCAGTTTGGTGTTCTAACCCAGACTCATCCATCAGACTGGCTGATAGAGGAATGGGATTTGTAATGCCACAGAACAAGTTTCCGCTGCTTTTGTGGTGGCATGATTTACTCCACCTACACTTTGCATTGTGTCTGGTGATCTAATGCTTATAGCACGGCCTTTAGTTATGGAAAGCTATGAAATGAAGCTGCCGGTACTCCTAGAGCTTTGGTGCTGATGTTAAAGCCAGTTGGCGACCCTGCTCTGTAACTTTACATGGTCTGAGCTACCGTGGTTCCTAAATAATGCAATTTAACAGTTTAACAGCTGATCGTGACCCAATACTTTTGTCCATATTGTATATGTTTTGTCCATATATCTGAATTTTGACACAGTCAGTATCGATTTATATCAATACTTTTAAAAAAATACACTATTATCAACAGAGCACTCCTAATTTGAATGTGTGTCGCTGTCAGGTACAAGTCCCTGGTGGGGATGCAGACACTTCCAGTGGCAAATGGAGAGAACTGTGTGATGTTGCTCGGTAAACTGTGTCCTCTCCAACCAGGAGCCTACCATGTTGGAGTCACAAAGGTGAGCTTGTTCACATTAAGTCTTACAGTTAAAGACAGACCGCGGACCAACTGCTGGTCTATTGTTTGAGGAGAGATTGTTGAGATACTGTGGTTTGTTGGATCAATGTTTTATATATGTATATGTTTTGCATGAACTCACACATGTATCTGAATGATTGCACTTGTGTGTGTGTGTGTGTGTGTGTGAATTGCAGTTGTTTCTAAAGGAGGACATCTACCAGCTGCTGGAGTGTAAGCTAGAGCGCACTCGTCATCTTGCCGCCCTCACCCTGCAGCGTTACACTCGCATGTTCTTTGTCAGGAAACGCTACGTTGACTTCCGCAACAAAATCAGCAGGTTTCAGGCACACTGCCTAGGCTTCCTCGTTAGGTGAGGTGTCCCACAGAGATCTTACATTTTCAGTAGATTTTAATGCACAAATAACCACAAATTTGGATTCTGTAATTCATTCTTTGAATGTAATCATTCAAAGAATGAATTACATTCTTTGTAATTCATTCTTTGAATGAACTTTACATTACAGAAGTTCATTCTGTAATTCCAGAATGAACTTCTGTAAGTTCATTCTGGAATTACAGAATGAACTCAACCGCATGGTTTAGGTTAAAAGGGCAGTGAGGTAAAGGAAATGTCAGTTGTGTCTTTAGGGTAACGTTACAATAAAATCACTATAATTAGCTTTCATTGAACTGTCGTGCTTGAGCTTGTAGCATGCTTGTAAAGTTTCCTCTGTGAATGTGGCAAATGTTAGGAAATGAGATCAACAAGCAATGCGTTAGGATTTATTGCACTTAGATTCTCTTCATATTCCAGGAAACGCTGTGTGAAAACGAGGGAAAGTCTGGTCCGTTTCCGCTCTCTGGTCCACATGTATGTCAACCGGAAGCAGTACATTAAGGTACACAGTGGTTTGGACTGATGTTGTACATTCTGCCTGTGATATCATTTTAAATAACACATGTGTTTGATGCCGTGTCCTTTCAAACATCTTCATATTTTCTTTATTTCTAAGAAAATAATTTCAAATACGACCCACCTTTAATCATATTTGTGCTTTTGAGTCTTTCTGCTCTGCATTTACATTAAAACACTGACCGTGTGCTTTTGGGATCTTATTAAAGATGAAGTTTGAAGCCAGAAGGAAAGCAGAAGAGGAGAGGAGGAGGAGAGAGATGGTAAGATGAAGGACTAGCTAAGACAAAACTTCAGTGAGAAGAGCATCCATGTTTTTGTTTTTGTAGACTGGCATGAGTTCAAACCAGATACATACGTTAAATCTCTTAATGCCCTTCCTTTTTTTAGTGTGGCCTTTCTAACCTCAGTGTTGGTTTGCAGATAGATTAAAAGTGGTTCTTGTTTCAGGAGCTGACCAAACGGGAGGTGTTTAATGTGACACATTTGGTGATCCCTGCAGAGCTGGGCGCTTTGCTGCAGACAGCAGGAGGTGTGTAGACGTCTGTTCGTCTTTCCCGTCAGTGTGCATCACATGCACATAGATTATTCATGTGTGTGAGTGAGTTCTCCATTCAGATGTTTGAATGTGTCGCATCTCATCAGCACTGACAGTATTAAATTAAGAAATGATATGAACAGTTCTGACAGGGTGGGGCAGGCGGTCCATCAGCTAATAAATAAACCAGGCACTGAAAAATTGTCAAGGAATATAAAAAAGTTTTAGGTTTTTATAAATATAAGTTTTCATGCTTTTGCATTACTCCTGGCTGACTCCTCGTTTAACCTTGTCTCTGTTACTCTCTTCAGTCCGGAGGGAGTTGCACTCAGACTGTTTGGCTCTGCTGCAGGCTCCTCATATCCAGGATAATGCTGAACTCACATTGCCTCTGGACATCAACAACTACGCTTTCTTCCGCTATGTACAGATTTACTTCAGGGTGAGATGCACTTGCATGTCGATATATGCTGTGTAACATATTGTATATGTGCTTTCAATTTGGTTCTCCATCTGTGTGTCGTTCCTCAGATTTGAGTAGAGCTTTAGAAGTTTTTAGATTTATCGGTTATGACCTCATTTTGGAAAGTTTTAGGTGGATTTCTTTGAAAAGTTGTTTATTAAATACAGCAAATCTTTTGTTGCTATAGGAACCAAAGTTTGGGATGTTGATGGCTCCTCTGGAGTCATCTCTGACCCGTATGGAGGAGGACCTGAGAGGAGAGGTTCTGGAGCTTTTCAACATGGTAGGCTTATCCATCTTCTACTTCTGCTGCTAATTGTGAAGCAAATAAGAAATTTGGAACATATTTTATACATTGTAAAAAATTTAACAGCAGAATAAAAAATTCTTTAGTGGGCTGGAGCGCTTCCTAGCTCTTCTATTTTCTCATTGTTTGTAGAACAAACCTACAAAGTCGCACGAAAATACGTCACAGCGAGACACAGACTGCCTTAAATCTGTAAAACCGCCAGAGTTAGCTGTTACAGCTTTCACCTGCATTCTGTTTTCTTCAGGTGTTACGGTTTATGGGGGACCCTCACCTGAATGGGGCACAGGAAAACATGTTTGGGAATTACATCGTCCAGAGGGGCTTGTCGTCTCCAGGGTTACGAGATGAGATCCTGGCTCAGGTTGTCAACCAGGTGTGGAGGAACATAAACTCTGACAATGCAGAGAGAGGTTGGCTGCTGTTGCTGGCCTGTGCCTGCAGCTTCGCCCCGTCCGCCAAGATGGACAAATATCTGCTCAAGTGAGAAATCATAAAATAGCCTCACAACTAATTATTTTGTAAATATTGTGAGAGGAAAAAAATACAAATTAAAAGGCTATATGCTGTAAGTAAGAGATGACTTCTACTTCACTCTTGAACCTCATTTCACGTCTGCTCCAGGTTCGTGTCGGACCACGCTCCTGCTGGCTGTCAGGTGCTGCTACAGCACAGACTCATCCAAGCGAATCAGAAGGTGCAGCTGGGCTCAGGCTCCGCCCCCGAGACTGCGCGGACGTATCCGCTGTCACTGCTGGAGTGGACCGCCAATAGGAAGAAGGCTAACATGGTGTTGCACGTGCACTGTCTTGATGGTAATATCTCGCCTGGTTAATATTGCAGCGTTCAACTTCACCAGTCTGTTTCTTTGCTCTTTTCCAAGAGCTCCAAACGATTCAAGCAAATTAAATAAAAAATTCACAACATTTTCCTTTAAAATCAGAATCTCTTTTTCAAGGTGCACAGAAAAAACTAAAGGCTGTTCAAATATTTTATGAAGTCTTTCACACCTGGGGTCTAAACTGGCACACACCTCAGAGAAAAGAAAGCGGGACGACTTGGCATCACTTTTATTGCGTGGGATTCATTACATCCCCAGATCATTGATTATTCATTGCAGTCAGGATCAGGTGATATGACTGTGGGCCTCATGCGCTTTGTATTGCGCACTTAACGCAGTTTGTTAGTTAACCGGTGCAATTTAAAGCAGCAAGGCATTGGTTGTTTGTTCATTTATCTCTCCCTGCAGGAGGCTCCTTCCTGTGTCCTGTCCATTCCTGGACCAGCGGAGAGGATTTAGCAGGAAACATTCTGCGTCACAGGTTTGGTTATTTACTTTCAGCTCCATAAAGTTTAACATAAACATCTAAACATGCCATGATAATGTTTAGAGAGCAGCTTTAAGATGTCTGTGAAGTTATTTTGCACATCTGAATCATGCATCTTGCAGGGGAGTGTCTGACTGGTGGAGGGGGAGTTCAATTCTGATGAAGGAGCAGGGCCAGTGGGTGGAGTTAGCCGGTCATGACTATGTCATGGACCTGATTGCGGATATGGAGCTTTCTATGGAATTCCCAAAGCAGAAGAGTTACTTCATCATCAGCACTGACAACCCAACTAAAGTCAGAGCTAATGCCAGCCTGTCAGTATGCAGGATGCACACATGCACAAACACATACAGTTCATTTCTCACATGACTAAAGCAACACCACATGGCACATTACTCCTCTCTCCTCTCGTCTCCCAGTGCTTTGTTTGGCAGCGGCTTTGACTCAGACGAGGAGCTTCCTTCTTCCTTGCCTCTCAGCAGCGGCAGACCAGCCTACAGCCTGCCTGATTCAGATGGTTACTACAGCCACGGTACACACACACACACACACACACACACACACACACACACACACACACACACACACACACACACACGTGATCACTTTTAAGGCTGTGAAGTGAGTTACATGATCAGATATAAAATGTACAAACTTTCTGTGCAGCATGATTTTTTTTTTATATAGCAACATCAAGCCCCCATTAGTTGTTATTATTAATTACTTATTAGCATGTATAACTCCCAAATTGATGAGCCCAAAGCTTTTATGCTCTTTGTGTTTAACAATGCAAATGCTTCAGCTGTTAGAGATGAATCCCACCTGTCCAGGTGTTTTAAGCTGAATACCAAGTATGGCACTCAGAAAATAGCTTTGTGTGAGTTGTGAAATCAGAGGTTTCAGGTTTCCAACGCACTTTGGATTCCAAGAGATAGAGTCGGCAGGATTATATGCAGATTTAAAACTTGTGGTATTTAGAGCTCACAGACTATAAGAGGAACACTAAAGAAGCAAGCTTGACGCTTGCATATTTGCCACTGCATTTTTGATTTGCAAGAAAACACGTGGATAGGCCTGTAGGGTGCTGGGAGTCTGTTTATGGATTGATGAGACTAAAGTGGACCTGTATAGACCTTTGGATGAGCTACATGTGTGGTGGAGGAAGAACAGGCCCTATTTGACCATCATGACAGCCAATCCCTGTGAAGTTCTTTGATGGGACTTAAAGAAAGCAGTGGATTCATAACTGAGTTTCATGCTTTTGGCTTCTTATTAGGAAATTACTGGAATATCTTTTTTAGACTCAGAAGGTGCCCAACATAGAAATGGCTTTGTTGAGCACAAACCTTTTTGGAGAAGATTAATCCTTAGTGCAGTCATTTAGCTTATTAAGTCATATTAAAACTTTAATTTAACCACATGATCGTAAGGCCTCAGACATTAATTGAATAATTGTTTGTACAAATTTCTATAGTTAAGTGCTTTTGTTTATTAGAGTTTTGGTTATGATGTATGCTCTTAGTTTTGGAGTTTTTAGCCCTCACCACTGTTTCCCTTTGGAAAGTTGCATTGTGTTGTCTGTTTCTAACTCTGTGTTTATTAGTTACTTCCTGGTTCATCTTGTTTCTGGGTTTTCATTGGGTTGTTGTCTTCAGCTGTGCTTCACCTGTTCCCCGTTGCCCACATTGTCTGGTGTGTTTCTACTGTCTGAGTCTCCCTCTGTTCCTTGTCGCGTCATCCAGGTTGTGTGTTTCCATTGTTCGGTGTTTCCCCTACGTTTCCTAGTTTTGGACTCCTGGCTCCAGCTGTGGTTTTGTTTTGTGTCTTTGTATTATTTGAAAGTATTCAGCACTACAGCTGCCATGTGAGTTTTCATGCTGTTTCATGAGCCCTGGATTTGGGTCCATGTCCTGCCCGTCACACAGCTGCACTTTGGCAACAACTAATGGAAGAGTTCGGAAAATTTGAAGGTCTTGTGATCTTGAAACAGTTTCCTGTGTCTTATCCAAAGAGAGAGAAACATAGATAAAGAGCGGGCTCAATTAATCAAGGTTTCCGCAACAAATGTGACAATCACAATTGTGAAAAACCAATGAACTGATTTAGGTTACATTCTTGAGAATAAGACCTTTTGATCAGTGACTAACAACCTTTTCACTACAGTTAAAGTGAACCAGATCACCTGAAAAAAACCTGCTTAATTAAAAGAAAGAATTGTCAAACAGGCTTTGGGGTTTTTGTATTTGAGCTCTTCCATTGTATCAAATATAAAACATGATGGTTTTATATTTGTGTGCACTAAAAACACTGAAAATACAATGTTTAAACCATCATTGCTGTTTGTCTGTGTTCAGAGTCGGAAACACTCAGCGAGGGTCAGCCTCAGAGAGGGATGGACCGCTACCTGGACAGCCTGTTTGACCCTGTGCTGTCAGACAGCAGCACAGTGAGTACTCGTCCTGATTTCCAGTAAACTACACTCAACCTAACTTTTTCCTTTTTGTTTTCAAATTGCCCTGAAACTAACACACCAAATAGTAACACCTGATTACTTGGTATACTCGTTTAAATCATCTATCAGGTGAAATACTGCATTACCACTGCTTTCATTGTGACAGAGACTGTGTCTATGTAGAGCTGCAAGTACTTAGTAGCGTGCAATCTTGGTTTTCCTGTCACTGCAACTCAAAACGTATTACTTCTTTGTTCAGTAATATCAATTATATTTAAAGACTAATCAGTTAATTGCCAACCTAAAAGAAAAGTAGTAATACTGGTGGATAGTTGTAGCTCTGAAATGCATGCAGTGGCATTGATCTGTCATCCGAGTGTGAATAGAAGAGTGTTGATGGATGAATTGAACATGTGATCCTTGGCTTCTGTTTGGGTATGAATGGAGCACACAGGACGGCTGATTAGGTTACCGGGTGACCTACCGTATATGACTGCAGCAGCAGTCTGCATAAACGAGTCACCGGGTGGGGAACAGAGATCTGCTCATTACTTCCTCTCATCACTGGGGGTACACAGGAAAGGTTGCATCAGGAAGGTTTTAGGGCTTTGAGAAGTATATATCAATGGCAATAGTTCAAATGAAAACATTATAATATCTGTGTTTGGCAGAAGTCTTGATAGACTCATTAAGATTTTCTTGAGCAGTTTTGGCTTTAAAATCATCTGACACTGGAAAAAAAGGAGCTGAGGATTTCAGTTAGCTCAGGAGAATGAGGTCTGTTATGTGGTGGTGAATTTTGTTGTAGTTCGTGTAGTTTGAGCCAGCTGTGTATATTTACTTTGGAGCTTCTCCTCCAGTGTGTACGGTACTTCCAGGAGAGTATACTGTTCCTGCAGCTCTGGCTCAGAGAGGGTCTAAATCAGCCAATCCAGTTCACTCCCTGTTGCTTGTTGTCTTAGTCCCTCTCCTTCCCTCCCTCTTTCTGGCATACACACCTTTTCTTTTTCCACTTCAAGCCCCTTAAACTCCAGTTTCTCAACTATAAGCATCCCTTTCCTTCTGCTGAGTTTCCTGCTGCTCTTTGCAGGACATGGAGAAGAGTGGAAGTTTGTCAGAAAGGATGAAGGGAGGAGGAGGTATAGGCGTCACAGGAGAAGGAAGGGAAGAGGGAGAGAGTCGTCCAGCTTCCACCCGGCCTTATCCACCAGGAATACATCCTGGAGGTAAACACTGAGTGCTGTGTGTGTTTGTTGTTATGAGTGTCTGTGCTGATTGGCTGATTTGTTTTTTTCTGGACTTCTATTTTTTTGTTCCCTGTATTTTGTGTCTAAGTGGATGTTGCTTTTTCTAAAATTATTTGCACCTTTCTCCCTTTTTGCTGTCTTTCAATATTTTGCCGGATTATTCATTTTCAGACATTTCTTTTCACCTGACATCCACAAAGGCTCACTCGCTCTCTGCACAGACATTAATAATTCATCTTAACCTAAGCGCTCCTAAATCATTGGCTTTTGTCTCAGGCTAATAGGGTTTCCCTTTGTTTCTCCTTTGAAAGCTACTCCCCAATAAATTTATAATTATACATTTAAAATATTTTGGGATGCTTTATTATCAACTTACATTAATTCCCATAGTAATCAACTAACAGGCAGACATCAGAGTATTTCTTTATTGTTAAAGGCAATGAACAGATCTGAACTTTAAAAGTTTAACTTTGAGCAGTTGGCTGTATTGACTGTCCTCATAGATAATACATTGAAAGCCATTCACTGTAACAGGTGACTCCTTTACTCTCTGCTGCTCCACAAACTGTTATTTCTCTCAAACACCAATCATTTCAAATGGATCATTTTCCAGACATCCAGTAATGTTAAGTACCCGGTACTATTTCTTCTGGCTCTTACTTTTACTGTGTGCTCAACCATAAAGTCGCAGAATTTTAAATTTTTATTTTACCTTTAATGTTTCCTCTTTTTCCCCCTCTAATGTACTGATGCCAGGCTCACCACACTCAGCAAAACTCACACAGTGACAGTGCCAACATGCCGATGTTACACTGGTTTGATGTTTATCATCTGCTACCATGTTTGCTTTACTTCTGAAAAAGGGTATTGGACAAATTGAGATTTTGACCTTACATGTGTTCAAAACATACTGTATCAAACAGCATATACTGGAGACTGGGAAATATTGGACTTTTAAGACCAATACTGATATGAACAATATTTGGTGATTTACAAATCTGATATTCTGATATATCAGCCAATGTTTTTTTTTTCTTTCTTACATAAACAGATTTCCCTAGCGCTTGCTTATTTACACATTTGCACATTTCCTGACTATGATTGGATAAGCTGGTTGTTATTCTTGCGGTGTTTCAAACGAGTGTGTTGCCCCCTGGTGGACAGCTTAAACAACCTCAACTCTCAGGACACGATTGAAGCATGTTTCACTCGTCTTTATTTTTTTTTTTACATTTTCATTTGTCAGCCATTATAAGTGTGGCAAAGAGCTAATATTGTCCAGTGATATCAGTCCACAGATAAATTGTTTGGGCTCTAACAGTTCTAAACGTTACTCAATAGTAAAAATGTTCATTTTTACGATGACTCCAGTGTAAAGTTAGTGGAAAAATAAACTGAGCATTGGCCTGAAATGAATTTCTGAGATTTGTAGAAGCCTTTGTAGCAGTGTTAATTTTGACAGCAAATCTTGATTTCCTTTTAGACTAATGACTAAAACGTCATTTAGTTTTAGTCCACTTGAATATAAATTGGGGAAGTTGGTTGTGCTTTCACTGATGAGAGTTGCTCAACACGATTTACAGGTGTCTTATTTTCCTTGACATCAAATGTGAAATGTGTCCATGTGTCTACTCTTCTCTTCCTCCCAAGCACCGACATTTTGTTGTGTTTTCATGAGAAACAGAGAGCTGCTTGTAGTTTCCCAGGGGCGGATCAGATGTGCGTGTCTGACCTCACAGCACAAGATTAGTTCTGCTTGGATCACTTCCAAACTCATCCCTCCTTTCTGTGCTGATTGGATCTCGTCTCTCCAGAATGTTTTCATCTTGTTTTTTATTTGTTGAAAGAATACATTTCATCATAGCTGTCGTCCTCGTGCATAGGTTTTTATTAAGTTATCGTCTCATTCGGAAAAAGAAGGCTGTTGATGAAAACTATAATAAAAATTATTATTCAACATAATTAACACGTTTTTTAAAAGTGATAAATACGCCACAAACATCTTCATGCCAGCACTGATTCAGAGCAGAAAAAGATAACAGCTTCTTCGTACATATTGTGTGAATACAGATGTTGTTTGTTCAGCTTTAAGGACTTTTCTTCTAATAGTCATGTCGGCACCTGCCTGATAACAAAGACATGGGAACCGCCTCATGGCCTTGAACACAGCTTACAGTTAGATTTGGACCTGTTGCTTCCCATCTTCTCACACACACACACACACACACACGCACACACACACACACACACACACACACACACACACACACACACACACACACACACACACACACACACACACACTCATTCCGGTTTATGTGATATATGAGGACAGTGACTCCAGTCTGGACAATAGAGGATAG